>PVKA01004456.1:0-98988 GCA_004027165.1 Ctenomys sociabilis | reverse complement strand
TCCTCTCCCCTCCGCTCCTGGCTGCTGAGTCTCCCCCCAGCCTCCCACAGCCAACTGCAAGGTGGAGCCAGATCCCCACAGTGACTTCTGCTCTTTGTCTTCTTTTTGGCCAGTGCATGAGGTGGGACAGTATGGAAATGATTCAAGAAGCCATCAGGTATCTCCTGGGGTCACGCCTCCCTCCTTGCTTGGCTTTATCAAAACCTGATCACTACCTGGGCGCCCTGCAGTCTGTGGGGGCTCTGGCCCGTGTTCTGTCCATGAAGCCCCTGCCCCTCCTTGGTAGGCACCGGTGGACTCTGCGCTTTTCACCTGGAGAGAGGGGCAGAGTTGGGCAGGTTCGTGACATTACCTCCAATAGCACTGATTCCCAGATAAAGGATGGAAGGGGATTTGAGACCCAGAGGGTAAAAGGAGGAAGATTTTCTCCAGTCCACAAAAAGGATTTTCTGTTCCCTCTGCCCAGCATTACTGGCTGGAGGAGAAAGAACAGAGCACAGGGCCAGATGGTCCTGGGAGGGGCGCTGCTCCGCACGCCCCAGCAGCATGGAGCTGTGGGGCAGAGCAGGAGGTGACAGTGACAGAAACCGGCTCCCAAGTGTCCCTAGGCAGGCAGCAGGTGCTGTCATAAATTACCCAGCTCAGGTGGAAGATGCAGGCAAAAGTGACTTCCAAGGGCTGCCGGGCAGCACCAGGGGACAAAGGAGCTGCTGCTGTGGGCCTGGGCCCAATGCACCGCGGGACGATCTGGTGCCACCACAGGGCTCTGATCCTCGTGTCCAAGTGCTGCAGTACAGTGAGGGCTTCTAGGTGCACAGAAATAGGATTGCACTGACGGACACACATGTGCAATCCCTGCAGACCTAACGAGGCAGGTTGAAAAGGCCACCTAGATTCCTCGCCCAGGCAATATAGCAATATATTTTTAATTTTTACAGAATATATTTATTGGGGGAAAGAAAACTCCTGTCCAAGAGAGGGACAGGAGTGGAGCCCTGAGCAGGTGGTCCCCAGGAAGTTGTCTCTTCCAGGAACTTTTATAGAGGAAAACCATGCAGTGAGGTGGGTCCAAGGTAGTGGAGAAGACATGGGAACTCATTTAGTGGGCTTGAGGTGGGACAAAACTATGTAATCAACCAGTGAGATTACAAGCACCATTGCTCAGGTGAAATTGATTAAATCCAGGACCAAATGGAGAAGTGAGTCACGCAGCAAGTGGACAGAGTCTCTTCCTGTTGGGGGTTGGGCTAGTGACTCCTTTAGGCTCTTTCAAGGTGATTGACACCTATTTAGACTATCAATCCCTGATGCGCATCCCTAGGGAGGTCTGTGGCTGTATTTGTTTCCTCTTTTGTCTTGAGGTCTGGCCCAAAGGAGGAGTGTCTGTCTCTTCCAAGTTGCAAAGTCACCTTGTCTTCCATCTTGTCTCTTGAGGGTCTGGCCCTGTCTGACGGCCTATGATGTTTCTATCTGCCTCAGCTGCCTGCAACATTCCCCCCTCTGAAGAAGCAACCCAAACTGCCGTGAGGGAAGCTGGGCGATGACCGCTCTGGCTTCTTCAGGTGGGAGGGGTCGCAGTCGCTGGCTGGCAGTCAGAGATGCTCTCCAGAGGTTCTGCCTAAGGCCCTCAGTAGAAGCCAGCTATTTTTTCTTGGGTAGGTGGGATGAAACCGGCAGCTTTCTTTCATAAAGCACTGCTTATGTGATTCAAGTGTAATTTTGTTTTTCTTTCAGGGAGAATGGCGGAAGCCAAGATGCCAGTGGAAGACAAACCTATGACCTTCCCTGCCTTCTGGAAGCCAGATGCCAAGTGGGAAGAGCTGGGCACCACCTACACCATCGGTGTCCTTCGGACGTGGCATTTGGCTGCTCTCAGTGGATGGTCCCCTCCCCCGCCAATATGCCCCTGTTCCTTCACTGAAGTGTGGAAAGAAAAATCTGCTTAGGATAGCAAAACTAAACCCTTTTCTATTAACCACCGCCCGCAAAATAGTTAAGACTATAAAATCAAAACCAGCCAGGTATGGTGGTGCATGACTGTAATCCCAGCACTCTGGGATTCCAGGAGGAGCAGAGACCCAAGCCCCCTCTGGGTAATTTAGGGAATTATCAAGGACCTGCTCAGAGAGCCATGCATCGCAAAGGTTCCAAGACCCCTGGCTCTGCTGTTAGGGACCCCCAGCACGACCTCAGCTGCGCCCAGCAGCAAGAGCGGGGCTCGTGTTAATTGGGACCTGAGGGCATGACTCTGCACCAAGGTCCTGGGGGTGCTCCGCCACAGCACAGAGGCTGCCAGCCAAGGTCAGCGGTGAGCCTGAAACGCTGCCCGGCTCAGGGCCCAGCTGTGCCTGGCTACAGCCTGCACGGCTCTGCAAGAGGGGCCTTTACGCCAGACGTGGCAGACACACCTGCAATCCTAGCTAAGGAAGTGTCTCTGCCCTGTGTTGAAAATGAAGTGAATGCCTGGCAAGTGGAAGGGCCTGAGTTCAATCCCCAGTTCTGCAAAAAAAAAAAAAAAAAAAAGTGTGGTTTCTCTCCAGTACTTAGAATAAAATCCAAGCAGAGACACATTAAGGATTGGGTTATTAGCAACAAGAAAATGTGAACGTAAAAATCTGGGGATGGGTGTTCTAGCCCACGCCTGGAATAGTGGTATTCTGGGAGGCTGAGGCAAGTTCAAGCCCACCCTGGGCCACTTAGCAACTCAGTGAGCACTCAGGGCTCTATCCTCGGCATCACGGCCTGGGCCTCCTTCGATCCCTTCTAAGAGGCAGAGACAAAGCGACCCCGAGGTGTGACACCAGGTCCCTGACTCCTGACCCCCAGCCCTGCCTTCCGCCCCATAGGAATAGAGAATCACAATCTACAGGAAATGACACCACGCAGGGGAGCAGGGGAGGCAGGGGCTTCAGGACAAAGTTGGGCTCAAGGTACCCAGGGGCGATCAAAAGCTTCCGCCTCCTGACTCACAGAGCTTGCTGCTTCCTCTCCAGCACCTGCCCCTGCGCCCGCCCGTCTTTGTCTCAGCCTGGCTCCATCTCTATTTCCTGCCTTGCTTCCGGACCATGGGGCTCTCTGCTGCCACCGTCTGGCTCTCATCTGCTATGACTTCAGCACATCTGAGTGGCAACCTCGGGTCCTTGTGTTTAACGGATATTTCCCAGAGGGGCACGGTGGTGCTCCCCGGGAATCTCAGCAACTCTGGGAGGCTGAGTCAGGAAGATAGAAAGTTTGAGTTGAGAGTGGAAGATTTAGCAACTTGGCAAGCCTCTGTCTCAAAATAAAAAGTAAAAAGGTGCTAAGGCTTAGCTCAGTGAGAAGGCCCTGGTTTCAACCCCCAGTACTAAAGAAAAAGAAAAGATACTTAGTCAAGCCGTGTGGGGGCACGTAAGCATAATCCCAGCTACTCAGGAAGCCAAGGCAGGAAATTTGGCAATTAGGGGGCCAGCCTGTGCCACTCGGCCAGACCGTCCCGACAAGACATGTAGCATATATGCAACCCTGGGTTCAGTCCCCAGTACCACAAAGAAGAAATGAAAATACAAGGGGCCAGCCAGATAGCTCAGCAGACTAAAGCACCTGCTTAGGCAGGTGCAGGGAGGGAGGTTTGATCCCCAGCACCACGTGCTTTGCCAGCCCACCCCCGGGGGCGTGCTGAGCTGGCAACTAACACAGCAACTGAGACCGGGTGTGGTAGCATGTGCCTGTAATCCCAGAACTTGGGAGGTTGAAAATAGGAGCTGCATAGTGAGACCCTGTAGACCCTCTACTAAATACATTTGGAAAAAGAAAATACAAGCCACCGAAAGGGGGAAATACCTGAAAATCACATATCTAATAAGGGAGGGTTTATCTAAGCCAGTGATGTGAACCTCTAAGAGAGGAATCCCAAGCTGGAACCCCAGTTACCCTGCACTGCAGTTAGACCTGAATACTGATGTTTCTGATTAGAAAAACCAATTCACTCATTAACATCTTTTATCCTAAAAAAAAAAAAAAAAAAGCACATGCCTTATAAGTTTTTTTTAACCACTGACCTAGACTATGAATGCATAATTCTTTTTTTCCATAATTTTATTGAGAAACAAATAGTAATGAGACAGCTTCAAATCAAATTGGTAGGACAGTTTCAATAATTAATATGTTGCATATTGTTTTTTTGGTGATTACTTATTGTACAAGGTGCAGACATGATACTCTATTTACAAACACTATTAGAGCAGATCCCTCTATTCACTGAATTAAGAGAATGCAGCTGTATATCTATTTTTACCATTTTGAATATACAGATACAAAATGGTCATTCATTTGCATCCCCTTTTTTGTTTAGTTTTGTCAATTAAATATTATAGATGTGTGAGTTCAGCCAAATATTCCCAAATAGCCCAGCAGTCCATAATAGTATGAGGTTTTCCGTATGTCGGGCAGTGTCAGAAGTTGTTGGCTTCAGTCTTATAAAACAGCTCGGTGTGCAAATAATTCTTACAACTCAGTCATAAAAAGATAATCATCCAATTTTATTTTTTTAGTATTTATTATAATTACCCAGCTTTCTAAGAGGATAAATCATACAGTCTCCCACAGGGATGAGATGCAGCAGAACAGAACCTCGAGAAGAGGCAGGTGACATCATCACGCATGGGGCAGTGCACGCCCACACCAAAAGCAGGACGCGCTTCACATCTGCAAGGCTGGCCCTGCAGTAACAATTTTTAAAAAGCCAGCTAAGAAGCAGCAGGAGTGAAAGGGTGACAACGAGAAGTGTACATGTCTTCAGCTACACTTTCCAGGCTGCCTCCATGTCCCAAATCGCCTCAAGGTGCTTACTTTCCAAGGCCACTTTGATTCAGGGAGAAGCCGGAAATTGCACGGCACCAGCTCCAGGGAACAAGGCAAATGAGCCTGGTTTTTGTTGTGGTTGTTGTTTGTTTTTTGCAGTACTTGGGATTGAACTCAGGACCCTGTGCTTGCCAGGCAAGCGCTTATTCTACTGAGCTAGCTCCCTGGCCCACGAGCCTGGTTTCTATGGGCCGAGCAGTGGCCCGGAGGGCCTTTGGGATCACACACCGAAGGACTCACGTGGGAGGGCCAGGCACACGCTCGTGGCCGGAGATGGCAGGAGCAGCAGGAAGGTGGCCAGTGGCGATGTGCCTTGTGCTGTGACAAAAGTGTGTGACAGCTCGGCTGTACTTGTCGGCTCCCTCTCGTACTGATGAGGGTGTGGAGAAAGGCTTGCTAGCGGGAATGTGTGGCCCTGTAGGAAAACAGGCTGGGAGCTCCCCAAGAGCTAGATGTAGAATCCCACGCGAGCCAGCAGTCACGCCCCTCTGTATAACCCCAAAAGAAAGAAAAACATGTCGACTCCAAAAGCAATGTGGGAGCAGCATATCCGTAGCAGAGTCATTTATAAGAGGCAAAACCAGCCGGGCATGGTGGCGCATGCCTGTAATCCCAGCACTCGGAAGGCTGAGGCAGGAGGATTGTTGTGAGTTCGAGACCAGCCTGAGCTACAAAGTGAGCTTAAGGCCAGCCTGAACTGCATAGTGAGACCCTGTCTCAAAAAGACAAAAAAAAAAAAAAAAAAAAAAAGAGGCAAAACCCAGATACAATCCAAGTGTCCATAAACTGATGGGTGGAGAAGTCAAACACGGCTGTCTACACAGTGAAACATGATTTAACCCTAAAAAGGGAATAAGTAGCTGGGCGTGTGGTGCAAGCCTGTAATCCCAGCTCTTGGGAGGCTGTAAACAGGCAGATCACCACGCTTCCGATCTAGTAGTGAGACCTTGGACACCCTGAAGACCCTTCCCTAAAATACAAAAACAATTAAAAAGTGGGCTCGTTAGTAACCTGCTTTGGGTCCCCTCCCAGCTCTCAGGAGCTGTCTCTCTCAATAAATATTTTTCTACTCTTAACTTCTGCTGTTCCTTAGAGTTCATTCCTTGATTTTGAGGAACACGAGCTCGGGTGGCTGACATGAGCAGGTCCGGGGCTCTATCACTTCCCCAGCACTCGGGGAGGCAGAAGCAGGAGGGTCATAAGTTCAACCTCAGCCTGGGAAATCTGGAGATTCAGTGAGACCCTGCCTCAAAATTTAAAAGGGGGCCTGGGGATGTATCGCCACTCAAAGGCCCTGGACTCAGTTCCCAGGACTACCAAAAAGGAAAAGTACTGACATATGTGCAACATAGATGTATCTTGGAAACATTTAGTGAGAAGAGAAAAAGGCAGTAACAAAAGAGTTCCTGTTACGTGATTTTACTTATGTGAAATATGCAGATCAGGAAAATGTGTAGAGGGAAAAGTGGACCTTGGAGGTGGGAGAGATAGGAGGACAGGAGGGACCCTCAGGTGCTGGATCAAGAGGTGATAAAAACGGATGCTAGGGGGCCAGGGAGGTAGCTCAGTGGACTAAAGCACCTGCCTAGGCAAGCTTAGCAGTCACAGGGGGCTGTAGTCCAATCCTTGGCACCACATGCTGTGCCAGCCCCCCCAAAAATTTGAATAGGGGCTTTGTGAATTACCCTCCACACTATTGTGAGACAAGGGGGACCCCCTCCGATGCTTTGCCTTAATCTCTGTGAGTGGTTCTTTAGGCTATGCTCTCTTCTCACAGTAGTCCAGTGAATTTTTTTTTTAGCTTGTCACAGATTCTAGCACCGTGGCGCTGGGTCCCAGTACCAGCATGGGGAAAGGTGGCTGCAGTCTGAAGCCAGCTTGGGCTGCTCCTTCATGAATTCTTTGAAATATGTGAAGAGGGTGACACTAAGGCACGCCCACCAGTCCCCAGCAGGACCCCTCTCAGCTCCCCAGAGAGGAAATGAACTTACTATTCCCCTCTCCAACTCCCTCTCCTCTTTCATGCTTTCCCCTCCTCCTGCTGGTGTTTCCCAAGACATCCCCCAAATAAACTACATGCCCTTAAACTCCCCATTTGGGAGATCAAATCATGGACAAAATCAAGAGCCAAATGCTGGGACCGGGGAGATGGCTCAGTGGAATAAGTGCTTCCCTGGCAAGTGAAGGGCTTGAGTTCAATCCCCGGCTCCTCCAAAAAAAGAAGAAGAATGTATGATAGGAGGCTCTCTCTCTCTCTCTCTCTCTCTCTCTCTCTCTCTCTCTCTCTCTCTCTCACACACACACCCTCTGGCCTCCTCGCCTCGTGACAGTAGATGGGCGGGGAAGGCAAGCTGGGCTCAGAACACCCTTTTGGCAACACCTGAGACAGTGTTCAAAGGACCCCAGCAGTCTGCCGCCCCCTCCCAAGCTGTCACCGCTCGTCCGCACTCCCCACCTCCCCCGCAACCCTGGTTACTTTGGATCACAGCTGGCAGGCGGCACTTTGGCAGGCAGGTCACCGAGTGCCCGCCCTGGGCGGTAAACAGCCTTGTGTTAACAAGGGCAGGGCAGCCGTAACCAGGAAACGTTAATAAGGCTGCAGCGTCAAGCCCCCGGTGGCGTCCGCTCCCCCAGTAACGCCTACCTTTTAAACACTGACTCGTGAATGAAAGCAGCACTTCTCTGCGGGGTGCTCCTGGGCTTGCTCTTACTCCATCTCCGACGTCCTTCTCTCTCCTCCTGTGCACAGTCCAAGGACCCACCCGTCGTGGCTGTCTCATCCTCAGTGGGAAATTGCTGTTTCCCTTTTTTCGTATTTAGTACAGGGTCTACAGGGTCTTACTATGTAGACTGGACTCAGGGATCCGCCTGTGTTCAGGCTCCTAAGAGCTGGGATTACTGACGCACGCCCAGTTTCAATCTCCATCTCAGCATGCCCCCAGGTGTGGGGACAGCACAGCATGCCAGGGATCGAAACTCTGTCCCTGGGTCTTCCTAAGCAGGTGCTTTAATCTAACACTGAGCTATCTGGCCAGCCCTGCTGTTTCCTTATTTCTTCTTAAAAACAGAAAAAAAATTTTTTTTCTAGCTAGGCGTGGTGACCCGCGCTTGTAACCTCAGCACTCTAGGAGGCTGAGGCAGGAGGATCACAAGCATGAGGCCAGCCTGGACAATTTAGTTAGTAACTTAGGATTTATCTGGCATCCTCTGGGCTAACAACCTTCATTTCAGCTTTAAGGACATAATTTATTTTTATGACTCCATCTTTTAGGGCACTCTGAAAGGATCATTGTTCTCTACATCCATCCATTTAACAAATATTTACTGAACTCACCAGGCCCCACCTGGCGACGTTTACTTTCCAATATAAACACAGTCCCTCAGTCTTAGCGGGTCTCCGCAGGTTCAACCTGCCCCACGTCACTTCCCATCGTGAGCGCGAGAGGGCGCCATGATCCTGCTAGCGCGAGTTTCCCAGCTTCCACCCTCGCGCCTACCCGTGAAATCAACCAAATCAACAATACAAAAAAGTGTGAGAAATCTGCCCACGCATAGAAAAACCCAAAGAATCTAGCTGAAGACCCGCAGCCACCACAGTGTCCTGCACAAGCCCAGCTGGAGGCCGAGAGCCTATGACAGCGCCTCACGCAGGCCTGCACCCAGGAGCTGCACTGGGAAGGTCCCAGGTCAGTGGTGGAAGCCAGGAAGTCTGCGCCAGCGGGGTGAAGGGTCTGGGCCAGCCGGCGGAGGGACGTACGCCAGAACCAGGAAGCGGCTCTCGAGGTAAGGACCAGAGATTCCCAAAGAGAACCAACGGCCAGGGCCAAAGCTCCTCCTAAAACGCGAAGCACCGAGTGCCCAGGAGGAATACCAGCCTGGCAAGCCTCTCTGCCTTGCCCTCAGTTCTCCTTGGATGCCACTCTCGACAATCCTCAGTGGGCCCTCCTCGCCCAGCACCGAGCTGATCCAGTTCAGCTGGGTGCAGCAAGCTGCCCACTAGTGAATCCACCACACTGGTCTATTTTCCAGTACCTTCTGTAGGCAGAGAGCCTAGGGCTTTATGGGCTTCATAACATTGTGAAAGCTGAAAGCTGCTTCTATCCACAGTACCAGAAGAACACTGCAATAGATCCGTCTTCAAGCAAATGTCTAACTGAGCAAGCTCCGACCCTTGCATCCAAGCCTGGTGCAGTGGTGCGCATCTGCAGTCCTAGCATTCCAGGAGGCTGAGGCAGGAGAACTGCAAGTTCAAGCCCAACCTGAACAACTTATCAAGACCCTATCTTGGGGCTAGCCAAATAGCTCAGCAGATTAAAGCACCTGCAAGCAAGCGCAGGGGGCCAGGGGTTTAGTATCTGGGCCTGCTATGCTAGCCCCACCCCCCGGTCATGCTGAGACTTCTACCGGGTCTGGGCACGGTGGAGCACGCCTATAATCCTAGCTCTTGGGAAGCTGTAAACAGGCAGATCACTACAAGTCTGATCTAGTAGTGAGACCCTGAGTACCCTGTAGACCCTTCCCTAAAATTAAAAAAATAAATAAATAAATAAAGACCCTATCTCAAAACAAATGAAACAAAACAGGACTGGAGATGTAGCTTAATGCCAAAGCTCTAAGTTCAATCCCTAGTACTGTCCCAGGCAGCTAAGTTACATAGAAATATTATAGGCAGTCAGGCAGGGCCAGGCTCTGGAAGAGGATAACACAGAAGACAAGACATCTTGCAACCGTGGGAGGGATGGACGCTCCCGCTGTGGGCAGACCTAAAGACCAAAGATCAAACAAATGCCGACCTCCCTAAAGATTGGCATCCTAGATTGACCATCACCCTGAGGGAGACCAAGCATCATTAATCCGACTACTACTGGATGGCTGCCTGATAAAGTCCTGTCCCATTCATGCCCGCTTGCTGCATATCTCGCTCCCCCATTTGGTCCTGGGCTTAATTTTACCTGAGCAGTGGTGCCTGTAATCCCATTGGTTGGCCATAGTTTTGTCCCACCCACATCCAGCTAACGAGTTCCCATTTTCTCCTCCTTAGCCCCACTATAAAAGTCCCTGGAAGAGACAGCTTTATTGGGACAACCCGCTCGGGGCCCCCTCCTGTCCCTCTCTCGGACAGGAGCCTTCTTTCCCTCAATAAATATACTCTGCTCATAACCTCCATTTGTTCCTAAAATTCATTCTTCAGTTTTATTTTATTTTTTTTGTGAGACCAGGGATCAAATTCAATACCTTGAGCTTGCCAGGCAAGCATTTATTGCACTGAGCTATCTCCCCGGCCCCCGTTCTTAGTTTTAGAGAACATGAACTCTTCCAAGTCAGAAGATCATTTTTCCTCTATATCATTTTTCCCTGTATCATTTGGAGGTCACCCACCAAAGATCAGTTTTTCTGCCTATATCAGTACCAGCAAAAAACACAGTCTCAAAGATATTCATTACATTTGAAAAATTAGTAGGTGTGATTATTTTTAATATGGTCTAACACCCTCAACAGCTCAGCAGTGCCCCTTAGGGAGCAGAGAGCGTCTGAGTCTGGAATGCATCACCCCCGCCCTGCAGTAGCCCGCCAGGCCCCACCCCAGCCCTCCTGGGGCTCCTGCCTAGGAGGGGGCGGGGACCGGTGGGAGGGGCGTATCTACGGCGACAATCACGTGAGCTCCTTTTCTCCTTTAAGCTGAAGCAATACTATATTTCTTCAACCAATTTGCTGGTATTGAACCACTCTAATATCTGTAGAATAAAACATTCTTGGTCAGGATGCAAATATTATGCTTGTTTATTCTTTGGGTTTTGTTTTGCTTTGTTTTGTTTGGGATAGGGTTTTGCTATGTAGTTCAGGCTGGCCTTGCATTTGAAACTATCCTCCTGCCTCAGCCTCCCAAGTGCTGAGATTACAGGCCTGTACCTCCATGCCAAGCAAGATATATTTTTAAATATATTTCTAGGCTTGATGTGTTCTTGTATTTTGGAGTTTTGCAGTCACTGTCCTGGGAGAGAGTGCTCTAATGGTCCCTCCCAGTGCTTTTCTCTGATTAGGTAGGTGGTTTGTTTGTCTGTCTATTTGCTTTTGGTCTTTTTGAGTCAGGATTTTAATGTGCAATCCAAGCTGTCCTTGAGCTCACTTTGCAGCCCAGCCAGGCTTTGAGCTTGAAGTAATCCTACTGCCCCACCTCCTGAGTGATAGGCTTACAGGCATGCACCACAGCACCCAGCCAAATTTTCAATATCATAAGAACTCATTAGATGAATCACACACACACACACACACACACACACACACACACACACATTTGTTTTCTAGGACTCATTGCATATGAAGGCTCAGTTCTTTAAAAGTTGACACAATGCCCTAATAAAACCACTTGGGCCTCCTATCTTCATGAAAGTGTGAGGATAAGGGTTGGATTTTTTTTTTTTACTACTAATTAAGTTCTCTGACAATTATAGGTATATGTAGATTATTTTAAGTATATTGCAGTAATTTGTACTTTTGCAGAAAATTGTCCCATTCGTGTAAATGTGAAATTGCCATGAACTGCCCATACTATGCTTTTGATTTTTTCAAAATATTTACTTATTCGTAATTATAATCACCCTTTCACTAACAGCTGTTTATGTACTCTCTGCCCCTCCTTTTTCTCTGTCTCTATCTCTCTTCTGTCCTTTTCAAACTTTTTATTTTTATTTTATTTTTTAGGGAAGGGTCTACACGGTGTTCGGGGTCACTACTAGATGGGACGCATAGTGATCCTCCTGTTTACAACCTTCCAAGAGCTGGGATTACAGGTGCATGCCACCACTCCCAGTGTCCATTGCGGTCCCAGCACACACCAGGCACAGGGCAGGCCCTGGGGGCTGGGGCCAGCACGGCAGGCCCAAGGATTGAATCCCCTGCCCCTGCGCCTGCTTGCAGGCTCTTTAATCCACTGAACTATTTGGCCAGACCTCTAAATTATTTTTTTTTTTAATGGACACTCTGGCTCCCTTGTATTTCTTGAGAATTCCATGAATGCAAGCTAAATGGGAGGCATCCGGCCCCGTCCCCAGGGTGACCCAAAGCTCCCTGCCCTGTTCCTGTGTCCGTCCCTGTTCTGCAGTGAGTAGGCGGCAGCCCCTCTCCTGCACAGGGCCACAAAGGTCGCCGCAGCCGTGCTCCCACCTGCAGCAGCCACGGGGAGGCGCTGCGGACCCTCAGCATCGCGGTGCCCAGACGTGCCTGGCCGCAGACCGAAGCCCTCGGATTCCCGTGGATGATTTGGGAGGTCGAGGAGAACAGGGCCTCCAGGGGGAGGCCACAGGGGCTCCTGCATGCTGGCTACACCCACTATCACCACCCCGCGGTCGCTGCCCACCAGGCTTTAGGGTCCCGTCGTATGCCAGGACACAAAACGGTGCCAGAGGTGGCAGTTGGGTCCTCTTTTTCCAGAGGTTCTCTACCCACCCCACCCAAGGAACAGTGTTACTTGAGTTTCTTTAATATTATTGGTGGGTTTTCTTCTGCAGTCCTGGGGATCAGAATTGAGCACGATCCCTAAACTTGAGCTATCACCAACTCCTTTTTTTTTTTTTTTTTTTTTTTTTTTTTTTTTTTTTTTTTAATTTTGAGGCAGGGTTTGGCAGATCCCCCTACCTCAGCCTCCCAGAACGCTGGACAGAGGCGCCACGCCTTACTCATTATTCTACTCTATTCTACTCGCTATTCTACCCATTTTTATCTTGTTACTGTTTTCTGCTTTACTAAGCATGTTCTGCTGTTTTGCCAACTGCCCAAGTTGAACTTTCAACTTTCTGATTTTCAAAATTTCTTCTTTCCTAATAGATACATTTAAAGCCAAACTTCCTGCTAATGACTTTGAGTTGCATCACCGAAGTTTTGAAATGTGATGTTCCCATGGCTATTTACTGGTAAATATTTTATAATTTTCATCAGTTTCTTTGATCAGTGTTTTGAAATCCTTGATGTATACAGAAACTTTTATCTGCTCTCTTTTTGTTAAGATAATTGTCTTTTTTTGGGGGGGGGGTCTGGCTCAGCCTACCTGGGGGTGGGGCTTGCATGACATGTGGTGCTGGGGATCGAACCTCGGTCCCCTGCGCCTGCCTAAGCTTGCCTAAGCAAGCACTTTAGACTGCTGAGCTATCTCACTGGCCTTATTTGCTATCTTTTCATTAGTGACTTCTAATTTCACTGCATAATGCCACAGAATGCGATCCACCAGTGGATTTGGTATTTCTTGAAAGTCGCCTTATTGCCTGAAGTTGGATTTTATATTCTGTATCTGTATTTTGTCTCTCATGCTGTACAGTTCCGTAACAAGGCCCCGGCAATGGCCAAGAGCCAGGCCTCCTTCCTGATACTTTCCAGGCACCGGGAATGTGTGGCTGTGGGCCTTATGGCACCCAGCGGGAGAGGGTTTCAGCCTTGGAGGCTCCCAAGGTGACCCCTTGCTACTCCAAGCCCAGCACGCTGCTCTGAGCCCAGATCTGGCCTAGCCTGGGACCTGGGCAGTCGGTCTCCACAGGCTGCTGTGGGATCCCCCGGGTCAGTGCTGTGGCCCCTGGGCTTGCAAGATCACGTCCACGCCTGCCAGAGAGAGGCAGTGAATGATGCACAAGTGTGACTGGAGACTGAACCCAAAACACACGAGAACTTGCACCTTCACAGAACAGTAGGGGCTAAGGTGCAGCTGGTGGGGTGGAGGAGCGCTTGTCTGGCATCCACAAGGCCCTGCCTTCCATCCTCAGGGCTGAACAAAGCAAAATCACATGACCTCTGGAAAAGAAGTCACAATGGGGCATGGTGGCCTATGCCTCCTCACTCGGGAGGCTGACGCAGTGGCCCAAAGGAGAGGAGCAAGTGTGAGCCTGGAAGAAGCCACCTCAGGCAGGAACACCAATCCGGTGGGGGTAGGGCGACCTGAGCCTCACCGCTCACACCAGGGACTTTTCATGATCAAATGGACCCCAGGCTGGTGGACCTAAACGGTGGCTCAGCAGCCCCTCCCCCACCCCAGAACCAGACACAGCCTGCGGTCCCTCTTGGGCCCCAAGCCTGCTCCTAGAGAAACTGCAGCTCTCGCAGCCACATGCCTTAATCCCAATCTTGGGGATCCCCGATTTATTACAATGTCTCGCTACACATCACGGATTCTTTTTTTGCGGGGGTGGGAGGGTCAGCTCAGCCCGCCCTGGGGGGAGGGGCTGGCATGGCATGTGGTGCTGGGGCTCGAACCGTGGTCCCTGAGAGACGCTTTAGACCGCTGAGCTATCTTGCCAGCCCAAATCTATTTCAACCATTTTGCTATTTATTTAATTTATTTATTTACTTTTGCAGTACCAGGGATCAAACTCAGGGCCTTGCATTTGTCAGGCAGGTGCTTATGCCGCTGAGCTATCCGCATCCCCACCAGTAAGTTTTTTTTTTTTTTTTTTTTTTTTTTTCCTTCCTTTCTCATAATTTTTCTGAGACAGGGTCTCAGTGGGTAGTCCAGGCTGGCCTCAAATTCAAAGAACTCAGCTAAAGCTGGAAACTGACCAAATGTAGGAGGGCAGGTCTGGGCCTGAGTGCCTGAAGCAATCAAACTACCTCAGTCTTGGGAAAATCATCCTGCATGGACAGCTCCAGCTACTCGTCGCTAGGCAACCATGTGTCTCCTGATACTAACTTGGCAAAGGTATAAATAAACGCCCATAGTGTTGCTTTTGCCAATGAGTCAAACGGGCTGAACCCAGCTCTTACCTCTTGTCTACTTTTCCCTCATTCCTGCTGCTGTCTCTCCCTGGGGTAGGAGACACCAACGAGTCCCTATAGCAATCTTGCCTCAGCCTCCTGAGTGCTGGGACTAGAGGTGTACCACCACACCCCACCATACCCCAGAGAAGGAAGGGGGTGGGGAGAAGAGGAAAGAAACAACAGGGAAACAATGTCAAAGTGGCAAGACCTTGGTAGGACTAGACCCCACCCTTTCACCTGGGTCTTAGACCCTCTCCCTGGCCTCCTGCTACGGTGCATTCACGTGCAGCTGGTAACGGGCTGCCGAGCTGCCACTTGGTGCACCAGCCTGGAGAGGGTCGCCTGCAGTCTGCGCACCCACAGGCAGCTCTTCACTGAAGGCCACACAGAACTGCCCAGGAGGCAAGCTGCATGGGGCTGGTACTCTCTGGGTCTAAGCACTGCCTTAGGTGGGGTCCTAGTAGAGGCCCGGGAGGGAGTCCCATCTGCAGGGAGGTGCACTGTTAGGAGCGCTCTGGAGTAGTGGCTGTGGGCGGCACAGGTGGAGACCAGGCATCTCGGCAGGAGACCAGGTTCAGCCTGACCCACAGGGAAGCCCTGAGCAGGAGCTGCACTGCTGAGCTCCCGCCAGCTCCAGGGAGGCCAGGGTGGTGCCCAGGCTAGGCAGCTGCGAGCCCTTAGGAGCCAATGCTGGAACAGCTGGGAAACAGAGGGGGTACCAAGAGCATCCACTGCAGCATGCTCTGGAGTGTGGGGGGGACAGGGAGGCTTGGAGACCACAAAGGAGGTGTAGGAGGTGGAGACAGGAAGTGGGATGGGGTGCAGAGGCGCCAGGCTCTGCTCTTCGCTACCACTGCCATTTTGCCTAGGACAGGCCCTTTGCTTTGCTGTTTCTCCTTGGATTGGGTTCTGCACCCCAAAACCAGGCAAGGGATGCTGTTGATGCAGGGTGATGATTGCAACTAGGCCCTGGATCCCCTTGGAAGGCAGCGGCCTCTGCGTGTCTATATCCACAAGCTTGCCCAGGAAAGAACCCCATTTCCTCCTCTCTGCTCCAGACAGCAGGGCCACCAGATTTCCTGGACCCAAAGCTCTCCTCAGAGAGGTGGGAGCCACAGCGTGGCCAATGACAGCCAGGCCTGCAGCTGTCTCCAAGTCACCTTCCAGCCGGGGCCCTACTCAGCCAAAAGAGCCCTTGGTGGCTCCAGCCAGCTTCAGTCAAACACAAGGCCCCTTGCTCCGCCCCAGTGAGGCCAGGTTTCATCCTTCCAGCCCCGTCCCGGATGAGCCAGCCCCAGCCCTCCTTGGGCAACTGAGGCAGTGGCTGCTGCAGAAAACCAAAGCCCTAGAGCAAAGTGACAGATCAAGGGGCTGCAGTGACCCTTGGCCTTAACCAGGCCACACTTCTCCTTGTTAACCAAGTCCCAAGGCCTCCTGGAGGCAGGTGAGCCTGGCCCGAGGGCACTGTCCAGCACCTCAGCTGCACTGTGAGGCTTGTGCTGTGAGGCAGGCAGCCTCGCTTAGCAAGAGGAGGAGGGCAGTGTGCTTTGCATGTCTGTGAGGAGACAGACGTCTAGTCAAATGCAGAGAATCTGTGCTCACTAACTGCTGTGGTTTTGGGCAGATGTCTACCGTTGTCACTGTCCCCAGGGTCATTTTGAACCTAACTTCAGGAGAGATGGGGGCTGAGACAGAGGCCACCGCTCTGTTCCCAGCTAAGCCCTCAAGGACACTCCTCACACCAGCTGTCATGTAAAGGACATTTATTCTACTCAGTCAGTTCAGGTGGGTGTCAGCAACCTCCAGAAATAGCCCACATGGACAGCCACTTACAGGCGCACCTGCACAGCCATGGGCCGGGCCCCTCCGACTTCCACTGCCCCCAAGTAGGGGACAGTCAGAGGCCGCCTGTGCTCACAATTGACCCAGGGGAGTCAGCCCAATCATGGCCCAATAGAACGCACCCCTTAGTCAACTCCTACACCCCCTCCCCTTCAGGCCTGGGCCTCATCCACACAGCCTGCACCCATCGGCCAGTTGGCAAGAGAGATTCCTGAGCGAGACAAGCCCAGCCCTGCACTAGACCCAGGTGGGGTTCAAGAAGAAATGACACAGTCCCTCCCCCCGGCAGGAAACTCAGTATGGTT
This sequence comes from Ctenomys sociabilis, assembly GCA_004027165.1. Classification (NCBI taxonomy): domain Eukaryota; kingdom Metazoa; phylum Chordata; class Mammalia; order Rodentia; family Ctenomyidae; genus Ctenomys; species Ctenomys sociabilis. The sequence goes on along the minus strand of PVKA01004456.1, from coordinate 82,264 downwards.
GGGTCCCCCCCCCACCCCGCCCGCCATTTAACCAGAGATTGAACTCAGGCCCCTGTGCTTGCCAGGGAAACACTTATTTACTGAGCCATCTCCCGACCCCAAAGCTGAGCTCCCTTTTTTTTTTTTTTCAATCTAGTTGGGGACTCGAGATACACACAGAGACACAGAGAATACTGGAGGATGAGACAGCACGTTGTACTTGAGAGTGACACAGTGTGTTAGCACAGCTACTGTTCAGAGAAGGCAGGCGGGGAAGCTCAACCCCAGTAGATAAGGAGGGCTTCTTGGGAAGGCAGGGAAGAGGACATTTCTGCAACACAAGGGAAGGCACAGCACAGCTGTGGCAGGAAGAGGCAAGCTGGGCAGTCAGCAACCAGGAGAGCGTAGCTGAGGCTTTAGACTAGCCATGGACAGGAGCCAAGCGGTGCTCCGGGCTGTGTGGTCTCCTCTGACTCTTCTGCCCTCCGGGGCATCTGCAGTCCCAGGATGAGACACACAGTTGGTGCTCAGTGAGATCCAGGAACCAGATCCACAGGGGAGAAAAGCAGCAAGAGCCCAGGGCAGCAATCTCCAGGCTTCCCTCCCATCCCACAGGTCCTGCCTTTTCTGATGGGGTGGGGGGGTCCCTCTTGGGAGACAGGGAGCAGGGAGGCTCCACACTGACCTGCTCCCGTGTGAAGCTGCCTCCACATCTGGCAGCTGCCTAGGACCTGCTCCCTTCCCCCTGTGCCTATCCCCTCGGGGGACACAGCTCCTGCTTGGGGTCCTCACACTGCCCAGAGCTACAGCACACAGGGCTCAGGTCCTCTTCTTCCCCAGCCTTCCCAACAGTGCCTGCCTAGGGTTGCACAACTAGGAGCAGGAGGCACTGCTGTTGCTGTCCTGGGGTGTGGATGGGGAGAGCAGATCCCGTCCCTTGGGCGGTCCCAGCCTGAACCCTGCCTTCTGGGCAGTCTGGCTTCCCCAGGTCCTCACTGTGAAATCAGAGCCTGGGAGAGCAAAAGGCTCTGCCATGCAAACCAGCAGCGTATTTGGCAGAACTGGGGACCCGAACCAGCCCAGAGCACCTCTGGCAATGTCAGGGACAGGAACTCAAGTTCTAGAAGCCTGGTGTGCTGGTAGGGCTGGAGAAGGGAGTGACTAAAAAGGTTTCCACCTCAGAATTCTTTATTCCCAACAGGGAAGGAGGCGCGGGGGGTGGGGGGTGGGGGGTCTGCTATCTGCAGGGTGGCCTTGGCTGTGGGGCTCCGAGGACAGGGCGCAGCTGAGAAAGAACCCTGGCTGAGGCTCTGGGTCTGGAGTCCTGGAGCTCCTGAAATTGCTTGAAGTCTTTGAGCACACATGAATGTTTGTTCTCCTGGGGACAAGGTCCATAACCTTCGGTGATTTTCAAAGGGCTGGATGACCCCGAGGCATTAAAGACCTCTCTGGCTCAGCAAGGCGAATGAGCCAAAGCTGGCAGGTTTGGCGCAATGTGATGGAAGGGTTTGCCTTAGAGCCAGATGGTAGCAAACGCCAACTTGCTGCATTGACTGCGGACAGTCCCCTCCTGTCTCTGAATGTGAGCCAGTGACAGACCAGGCAGGGGCAGAGAAGCCAGCTCTCCACTTGGGTGCTGTCCCCACACAAGAGTTCGGGTCCATGGCCAGGCACGTGGAGGAGCCTTGCCCAGCTGTGACTCCTGCCAGGCCTGGGGAATTTCCCATTAGGGCCTGGAATGGAGAATCAGCCTCTGCTTCCAGGCTCCATCGGGTCACCTCTGTAGGTCACTGCAGGGCACCTCCGAGGTAGGTCTTCTTAGGGGACGTGTCCTCGTGCCAGGGTACAGTGCCAGCCAGGCCCCTGTGGGGCTCAATTCTTAGTCACGGTGCCCAGATGTGCCCTGCATGTCCCGGTCTGGTTGTGCCCACTTGCACCTGTTCACAGAAACAAAGAGATCAAGGTCAGGTCTGTGCCGTGTGGACCTGTTCACCTAGTCCCCACCCCCGCTCCCCTGGGGTAGGAGAGACACTCGGGTGGCCCACCCTGGACCTGGCCAGGGCTTGAGCAAGTCCTCTCGCCCTTTCCCCAGCACTGCCAGAATATTAACCCCATTTACACAAGAGACGCCTTGGTTCAGGGCACTTGGGGGGCTGCTCCTGATGCCCAAGGCCCTGCTTAAGCTTATTCTCGGCCATCAAGTACTTGTCTTCATGGCAGTAACCATGCAGGCAAAGGGGGAGACAGAGCCCCAGCACTCAGCCTGAGCCTGGGCAGGAAGGGACGGCTCTGGGAGCCAAGGGCATGTCTAGATCCCCAGGACGTTTCCCCGCAGGCCTTCAGCCGAAGGCCCCTTTTCACATGACTCCTGGCCATATGCCCAAATTCTGCCAGGTCGATTTGCCAGCTCCACTTTAGTCCAGAATCCAACATAAAGCCCTGGCTTTGCCCACTGTCCCACCAAGCACACCTGCGACCCCCAACTCCAGGCAGCAACCAGCGACCAGAGTCCTGGCTCTCCCAGCTGTCACTGCACAACCTTGGCCAGGCATCCTAGTTGGGGCCTCCTGTTCTTTCAGCAGCTCACCCCAGGCTCCTGCTCTCCTATCTGTCCTCCCAGTGCCTAGGTTCTGAGCTGCTGTGTGCTTCTCAGTTAAAAGCTCAGATGTCCTCACCCCCACCCCCACCAAGTCCTTTGTAAAGCATATTTGAGCCTCCTCAGTGGAAAGCTCTGCTTGAAGAGGCTGCACAGAACTAGTCTTCCTATAGCAATGCCATTTGCCCCCAGGAGGGCTCCAAAGTCATCAGAGTCCCCTGGGTGAAGCCAGTCACCTTCGACTCCAGAGCATTTTATAGGTTGGCCTACTGCATAGCCCACAGCACTCCATGTAGGCACAGGGGGCAGTACCCACATGCCTGGGCCCAGGGTCCTCACCTGTGGCTCTTCCCAGAGAGGAACACAGTACAGCAGGTGGCACACACTGAGTCCTCAGCCAAAGCTTGTTGGACAAAAGGTGTCAGCCCTCTCAGGCAAATCCTCACAATATCCCAAGGAGTAAGAGTCTCTGGTCTCTGTCCCCAACTTACAGAGGTGCAAACTCAGACCTGAAGGGGAATGATTTCCCAAGGGCACCAGACAGCGGGCGCCTGAGGCAGGGGGCCTTGCAGGCTGCGGATGGGCCTGGGGAACTGCGGCAAGCTGTCCCCTCCAAGATGCTTTTGACTCTGACATTCTGGGAACAAAGATCCGGCAAGCAGCAGGTCATACAGAGACCTGCATCACCTGTACGCCTACGATGCCCACCACCTCCACCGGATATGGAGAACCAAGGCAACACCAGGCACCCTACCCTTGAACCCCACCTGCGGGGCTCACCTGCTCTAGGCAGTAGGGGCCTGTGGAGCAAAACCTACGCAGGAGCCAGATGCCACTGTGTGCGCAGCCAACCCCATGGCCCTGAGAGAGGAGAGGAAGAAGGTGGCCCGAACACTTAGGACACCCCAACACAGTTCTTCCCCCTCTCCTGCGTGCCCATCATAAGCGGTGGCCGAAGCCCAGTGCCATCTCCAAGGGACCATGATGCAGCTTGGGAGCCAGAAGCGGCCTATGGTGACAGATGGGATAGGCGTCATAGCATGCTGCCTAAATGGGCCGCCTGGCCCTCGGGCCCGTGGCCGTGGCTGCGCTGGTGGGTCTTGAGCGAGCCCTCACGCGCGAAGCTCTTGCCGCAGCGCGGGCAGAAGTAGGGGCGCCGCTCCCCGAAGACACCGGGGCGGCGCGGGTGGGGGGCAGGCATGCGCGCGTGCGTGCGCTGGTGGTTGAGCAGGAAGCGAGGCTCGCGGAAGCAGCGGCCACACTGCGCGCACTGGTGCGGCTTCTCGCCACTGTGGATGCGCTGGTGCGTGAGCAGGTTCTGCTTGAGGCTGAAGCAGCGGCCGCACTCGGGGCAGGGGAAGGGCCGCTCGCCGGTGTGCGTACGCTGGTGCACCTCTAGGTTGTGCTTGACGCTGAAGGCCTTGCCACACTCCGGGCACACGAAGGCAGCCGCGCGCCCAGCCCCGGCCCCCGCCCCGGCGTGCGCCTTCTGGTGCCGCACCAGGCTGGGCTGCTGCCAGAAGGTCTGGCCGCACAGCGGGCAGCTGTAGGGCTGCTCCTCCGCTGGGTGGTGGATGACCAGGCCTCGCTCGTCCCCCAGACTTTCTTCCCCGTCCCCCTCAGGGGACCCGTCCTCTGAGGACACCAGGTCGGTCATGGGCGCTTCCAGCTGCAGTCACAAGCCCCTGGGGAGACAGAAGCAAGAACGGGGTCAGAGTGGGTGCAAAGGGCCAGCCAACACCTACCCTACAGGGTTACTCGCCTCCCTCCACTTCAGATACATTTTTCTTCCAGCTAAACCTCTCCTTGCTGTCCCCTCGTCCCCTAACCACAGCCTGCCCTAGACTTTGCTCAAGTGCTGCCTCCTCCTCGAAACCTTCCTTGACACCTCCAGCTTCTCTTTGAGCCTTGCTATCCAACCCTGCGAATCGCCCCCATGACAGAGCTGCCTTATCCTAATTGCGATGCTGAACACAGCCCCTGCGACTGACGCAAAGGCACAGAACACGCACAGAAGGTAATATTAATCTTAAGTAAGACTTCGCCTGGCTGAGTCTTACATCTCCAACTAGATGCAAGGGAAGGTGGAGGGCAGTGCACCCCAACACTGGAAGGAAAGATGGGGTCATCTGGGATGTAAAGACATTTTTGCGATGTCTCCCACAAGAAACAAAAACACCCTGTAAACCTGAAATGGACCTCACTGGGTTAAACATTAAAGGCAGCTTCTCTATCAAATTGGGGCCTGGATTTAAAGGGCTGTAAGGCCCTGAACAGTGTAGGGTGGAGAACCAGACTTTGCTTGACCACAGCAAGGCCTGGCCCCAGCTGAGCCACACATTCAAAGGACAACAAACAGTGCAGCACCTGGGTCACTTCCCCTGGTTCTCCTTGGGTTCCCCTCCCAGGTCACTATGCCCCCCTCTTCAGCCCTTTCCCACTGTCTGCACAATAGCCTCAAGACAGGTGCAGAGCGGGTGGGAGAGCCCCATTTATAAGCAGGGCAAGCACAGCACCATGATGTCAACACACTTGCCCAAGGTCACACAGGTGACTTAAGCCCTAAGTCTCGTGACTCAGTGTTGAAAGATCTTCACAGTGTACCAGCTGCTCACCAACTGGACACCTTTGGATACACACATGAACGCACACGCACACAGGTGTTCACAGAGCCCACCATCCCATCCCAGTGGGCCATCCATTCCCCAAAGGCCACTGCTCCAGTAGGGCACTGAATAATGCCCCCACTCCCGTTTCGTCAAATTCTTGGGCATAAGGGGCTCACCCATCCCATGCCCCTTCAGGGAGGCTGGCTACCGACCCTCCAACACCCCTCAGCCCCCTTTCCTGCACCTGCAGAGGGGGCTCTCAGCAGCATCCCTGTTCTCCCCGACCTTCAGGCTAGGGGGCGCTGCGTTCACTCAGCCCCGGTGGTGACCAGGTACCCTCACCCACAAGTCTTTCCCCGGGCGACTGTGCTGACATTTGCATAGATGGACCATGACAGTCCCTCCGTCAACTTCGTCTGGCCTTGGCTGGGCAGCTTGTTGTCTCTCCCTGCTACACCCCCCAACCCCGATGGAGGCCCCGCCCTCCCCGGGGTCCCAAGGCCGCGGCCCTATCCCTCCCTCCCCGCTACACTCACAGCCTGGGCTGCGCCCGGGCTCCTCCCCGGGTCTCCAGTGGCGATGCTTTCCTCTAGAGTCCGCGCCGTGTGACGCAAACACGGTGCGGTTCCCGCAGCGACTCCCGCGCCCCTGCTCCCCGCCCCCATAAAGACAAGAGACCCCTGCAACCCTGCGATTGCCGAGCGGCTGCTTGAAGCTCGAGCATTTCCCGCACCCCACCGACCCCCCCGCACACAGCAACGTCAACTCGCCAGGTCGCAGAGACCCCGGAGCTGCACCGTCCCCGTGCCCTCCAGCCCCACCCCCACTCTACCCCCACCCCCACGAAGCCACTTAGGCCGCTCCCCCCCAGGCACCCCGTCCCCAAGAACTGATGCAAACCCCTCCCAGGCGTCCGCAGCCTCCCCAAAGCGCCCCTGCAACCCCGTGTAAACACGTAACTAAACCGCGGCACCGCCGCTCTCGGCGAGGATAACGCGGCTCCCGCAAATACGGTAGCTGCCCGCGGTGACCCGCCCTGGGGTCCCGCCCTGGCCTCGGTAAATACGGCAGCCGCCGCCCGCCGGGCCGGGACTCACATGGCGCCGCCTCCCGGCCTCGTCCTCGCCGCAGCGCCGCAGTCGCGACGTCCGCAGCGCGCAGCAGTCCCGCGAGGCGGGGAGGTGCAACTCGCCGCCGACAACCTGGCGGCGGAAGAAGGGAGGCTGCGAGCGAGCGATCGCTGCGCCTGCTCGGCCGGAGAGGCCGGTGGGGGCCGGTTTGGGCCCCCCAAGTTTCCCAGCCTGCTGCTCCCAGGCACCTGGAAGCAGGAGGAGCGAGCTGGAGGTTGCACCCCTTCTTGGAGTAGAAGAGGAAAGGAGATAAACGCAGGCGCCCCGCTGCGGAGCATCTCAGTGTGGGGTTCCTGGGCGGGAGACCCCAAAGGCGGAATCGCAGAGCCCAGCGGCCCTTGCTGCCGGCTTGGCAAAGCCCCCTCCTCGACACCGACACCGACACCGCTAGGATGGCCAGAGAGAATAGGGAAGGAGGGGCCCTGTGTCTTCAGAGGTCAGGCTGAGGACAGATGGCCACAAGGCAGCTGCGAACACCCAGAGAAGCGGCAGATATGCCAGGCTAATGCCAGGTCCCTGGGCGTGCTGCACACGCCGCTGCCTTTTACACGCCTTCCGTGTACTATCTCGTGGGAACTTCCAATAACCCTGTCAGTCTCCTTGGGCTGCTGTTATTATCCCATTTTATAGAAGGGAAAAATAAAGCCGAGGGGCTTTCCCCGAGGCCCGCAGCTCCTAAGGGGCAGAGCCCAGGTGGAGACACAGCCTTTGCCACTGTATCACACTGGGTCCCAGACCCTCCACTCTGCAAGACCACAGGACACAAAGGCTGTGGTGGCTGTGGAAGAGATGGCGCACGCCCATCATCCTAGCTCTTGGGAGGCTGGAGCAGGAGCACCACGGCAAATTCAAGGCCGGCCGGGGTCCAGCCAGACCTCCATAGGAGATGCTTTTCAGAAGCCCAAACCAAAAACAACAAAAAGATGACTGCAAGCGGAAGTAATCCCCTACCTGTCTGAGTGGCTCAGAATTCACATTTGACAAGCAGACATAGGAGGAAACTGATTTTAGACGAAGAACTTCAAATGGGCTTCATTTAATTTAATTTTACATTACTGTGGCCCCTCCATAGCTGCACAGGAAGGGAGTTAAGGAAGGAGTTTTTGGAATCCCTAAGACCCAGGCAGAGCTCTTTCTAGCAAAGGGTGCGTGTGGCTGTGAGCATGGAACTAGGGCTTTCAGGATCATGAAGATGCGCCCTGCTTCAGCCCCCAGGGACTCCTTGTGCCTTACAGACACGAGGACTAAAGCATCAGACACTAGGATTAAAGTATCACAGGAGAGGATCCTGGGCAGTAAGTTACTCAGCCCCTTGTGCAGGCCCAGGTCGGGCAGCCAGCATGTCCCAGCTGGCCCAGTCTGTCCCACTCTTGGCCTCTCCAACCCACTGCTGCCACAGCAGCCACGGAGGTCCCTGGCCAGGTGCACTGTCGCGCCAAAAAGATCAGTGTTGGAAGCAGGCAGTGGGAAGGGGGCTGCTGGTAAGGATCAATGTCTACTCCAGGCACAAGCTTAGCTTTCCCAAAGCAGCAACAACAGGATCACCTGGCCCCTGATGGCAGCCCACGACAGCCCCACCCGCATTTCAGCTTCTCTTGCTTAAGCTGTTGCTTGCCAAGACAATGAGTTTTCTTACTTCCCACGGGCCACAAGAGAAATGGGGGCATTCTATGAAGACCATGGTTTTCGAAAGCAGAATCAGGAATCCATCTGAGGATTCAGCAGCCCTCTCCAGGCAAGCTGGGAAAGGGATGCCGGCGAGAGCCCTGGGTCCCTGCGGAGACATCAAGGACCAAGGGCTTCCACTCTGTTCTGCCGCTGGGCTTCTGGGTGAGTTGCTTGACCTCTCCAGTTGCACAGGCACTGGGCCTGCTGCCTGCCCGTCCTCACAGGCTGTGGTGCTGTGCTGTGGCACAGCCACGGTGCGGAGGTCTTCTGCACATGTGCTCCTGCTGCTGCCTCAGGACGGACAGGGGCCAGCATGCGCCCAGCACTACTCACCCGCATGGCCGATGGCATCTGGACCCTGGCCCTTACAAAGGCTGTGGCTGCCCGGCTGCTATGATGCCCGTGGGGTACCATGGTAGCCCATGGCCCCTGAGTGCACAGAGGAGAAGACAGCCCGGCGAGCCTGCCCAGAGCCCTGCCCCGCATTCACCCTGAGACACACTGGATGGGCAGATGACCCCAGGGAGGCTCCAGGCCCTGCTCTGCCATCCTGCAGCTCCTCCCGCAGAAGGCTGAGTGTCCAGGGCCTTGCACCTGGAGTGACAACCACCCCACCCCCAAGACCTCCTCCTGTTCCCAGGGGCCAGACAGTGTCCCTCATACCTCTCTCCAAAGCATGTGGTGTTGGTCTCAGGTTTGGAATTCAGCACACTTTTGTCATTACCCTCAGGTTGTAGACATCAGAGGACACAGTCTGTGTTTTTAGCATCCCTTTATCATAAGGATCCAGGATATAATAGATCTTCAGTCTATGTTGAATGAATGAATGAATGAATGAATGAATGAACGAACGAACGAACGAATGGCCCTGAGCTACATCTGACAGCTCAGAGGGGGAATATGGCTCCAAGTATCCTAAAGCAGATGCAGGAAATGGCAGGTGAAGATGTAGGCCCAGCCACAATTTTGAGACTTGGGAGGAGTTACAGAGCCCAGGGTTAAGACTTGGAATTCTTGGTGTGAGTTCTCATCGGATCCAAATTGTAGAATTAAAACCCAAGGCATGACCTTCAACATCAGTTCAGCCAGACCTTAACTCGTGGCAGGACTGCTTCACCTCGGCGATGGTTCCTGCTCGTAAATCCTGAACTCAATACAGGCAAAACTGTCTTCTCTTGCCGCAGGCACATGTGCTGTGTAAGCAGCCAGGCATGGCATTTGTATAACCTTGTTTGTTTGTTTTTGCAGTGGTGGGGATTGAACCCAGGGCCTTCACAACTGAGCTACATCCCTGGCACATTTTTTATTTTTGAGACACGGTCTCAGTAAGTCACTAAGTCATGGGCCCAAACTTGTAGCCCTCCTCCCTCAGCCTCCTGGAGTGCAGAGATTACAGACCTGTGTTTTATGTCTGACTTGAAATAATAATCGTAATCATAATCATAGCCACCGTGTATTGAGTCCTTGTAAATGCCAGCTCTCAGTAAATAGTAGTTGTTATTACTATACCTTGCCAGGGTCTCATAACTTAAATGGCAAAAGTCAGAACCATCTGACTATCTAGTTCTCCCAACAAAAGGACCAAAGGTCTTTTCATTTATTTTCTTATGAATTTAGGGCAGGGCCTACAGGGTGTACAGGGTCTCACTATGTAGATCAGACTTGTAGTGATTCTCCTGTTTTCAGCCTCCCAAGTGCTGGGATTACAGCCACCATGCCCATCAGGTCAGCACGCCCCGGGGGCAGGATCAAACCAGGGATCAAACCAGCAGCTGTGCTCTGCCAAAGGAGGCTCTTTAGTCTGCTAAGCTATCGGGCCGGCCCTCAAAGGTCTTTTTAGATTTTGGCCATGGGTGAAAGGGAGGGGAGGAGAAGAAGGGAAGGGAAGGCTTCTGGCTCCTTGTCAATAGGAACATCATTCTTAGGATTGTAGCTGAAAGAAAAATTAAAATCCAGTCTCTCAGCCGTATTACAAATGTCAACCAACAACATTAGCTAGTGGCAAGGGCATTGGAAGCACAGACAGAATATTTAATTGTCACAGCATGATTGGCACTGGCCTTGGACATATTCCCCTCCAACCTGGGTGCCATCTCCTCTTTAGCCTAAGGGACAACCAAGTGATACCTCTGTCCCTCCCCCCATGCTGTCCCTGCTGCACCCAGAAGAACAGTGATTAGTGGACACATACTATTTTTGGTTCCAGGATTCCTCCTCTTGCCAAAAGGTCAAACATATTTCTTTACCCAACTCAAACCATGTTAAAAATAAGTAGAGCTTTCAGAAGCATCCTCTCCCTTGCCAGTGTCTCTGACAGTCCCTGTTGGGCACTGGGCCTGCTGTGTCCCTTGGTCAGTGCACCTGTGCGTGCTGAGCAGGTTGGTCTGTGCGACCCCCTCTCCTTGGACAGATCTCCAGGGCTGTGGCCAGACGCCGTGGCTCTGAGCAATGGACACCAAGCCCTCCTAAGGACCCGAAGGCCTTGCTGGCAGACCTGATGTTCGTGTCATTTGCCAAAGAGCCACCACCAGCAAGTATCTAGGGCATTTTTCTTAGTCCCCAGCCTGTCCCTAATAAAATATCAAGGGATTCCAGAAACTCAGCCCCATCCAGCTAGCACATGTGGCTTGTTGCAGGCCTGACAGTGGACAGAACAGGAATCTTTTAAGATCTTTCTTTACCCATGGCTGTTTTCATTTCCCTATGCAACGTTGTCATCTCTCCATAGTATCTAAAATCCAAAATCACTAGGATACCAAGTCTGATCTTGCTTTTCATTTCATGAGACATCTCTTCTGAAATATTCTCACCCACCATTATCACTTTACAATGAAAAAGAACAAAAACTGGAGTTGACAATGCCACTCTATTCTTGGATTGTGATTTTGATTTGGGATGCAGGGTGACAGGAAGCCTGGAACCTACATGACAGTCTGCAGCAAAGGACAAGTCACACTGACCCAGCATCATTCCTATCAAATGGCAACATCATTGCCCTGCCAATGTCACTGGCCATATGACATTAGGAATAAGGAAGCCTTGCTGAGAGGTCCCAAGTTAATCATGTAGATTTTCCAAGTCTTGGGTGTTACCAAAATGGTTTTCCAGGAAGATCTTTAAACTCAAGGGCAGGGACAGTGTCTTACTCATGGCAGCATTCCAGAAGTCTAACACATGCCTGGCACACAGTAGGACTGACCTGGCCAGGAGGTATCCACATTGGTAACTCTTCACTATAGGGGATTTGGCCCTGCCTCCTTCTGACCCAAAGCACTAATATGTGAGTCAGTTCACCTGAGGAACTAAGTGAGCAGGTATCCTCATGAATTTGCAGGCGTGGGAAGCTGCAATTAGGTGTCATCCCTAGTTCTATCAACACTACACTTTATCGTCAAACGTGGGCCACTGGTGGAAAGAACATATTGTACTGCAGGATACCCCTGCCGTTTGATCTCTTCAGCATCTGTGCGACCTGATTCTGCGGAAAGCCAGTGCGTCTGCAGGGCCAGCCCAGGAGTAACTGCTGGTGCCAAGACACCTCCCTGGAGTGAGCGAGCTTAGATTGGCTTCAGGATTTGCTAAGTGGCAAAGAGGAAGCAGCAAATCAACTAGAAGAGTCCTCCAGAGCTAGGTTTTTTTTTTTCTTAATTTTTTTAACTTTATGTATTTGGTACAGGGTGTCACTATGCAGCTCACACTTGTGATCCTCCTGTTTTCAGCTTCTCCAGTGCTGGGATTACAGGCACCTCCATGCCTGGACTCAGTCCCCAGCTCAGTGTGTCCCAGGGGTGAGGCCAGCAGGCATGCGGGACTGGGGATCAAACCCTGGTTCCTGTGCTTGCTAAAGCAGGTGCTTAGTCTGCTGAGCTATCTTGCCAGCCCTAGATTAGGTCTTAATATGATCAAGGGCACTGGGTACTTTCTGAGCAGGACAAAGCAGTCAGAAAGGAGCTGCAAGAGAGGGGCAGGGCCTATGGGTGAGGCAGGGACCCCGGGGCTGGGGGGGGACACTCAGGAAAACCCTTCTGGTTTAGCTTCGTGTTGATCCTGAGAGCTCAGCACCCCGATGGGCATAACCCCGCCACACCTCCCTCAGTGTGGGATCTCAGTTTGTGACCAAAGAACCAGACCCAGAGAGCTGAGCTGAGGGGGTGAGTGCCCAGGTTTATGCGGAAACAGGTGCTAAACAGACTTGGAGAAAGGGGAGCAAAGCACCCCCCACGGGGGACAAGAGCTGGTGGCGGGGAGCTGTGTGCTCAGGGCAGGAGCTTCGTGCCCAGGATTGGCCAGATGGGTGCCCTGCAACTCTGTGTGAGGCAGGCTTCGGACGGGGTGGCTCAGAGACACTGAGAAGGTGGGAACGGGTGGTCTTTCATTTTTCTCAAGTCCTGGATGGAAACAGACCCAGGTAGGTCACGTCACAGCCCGCCACTCAGTATCCCCAGGCTCCTCAGCAGCAGGGACACTCAGCCTTGGAAAAGAAATACCAAATTATTCAGCTCCCCGGAAATATTTATTGGATGGTCATTAAGGGGAATCTTGCATGATACCAGGATACCAGCAGCGCTGTTAAATGGATGGTCGTGAACAACGGTGTTAGAAATGTGCTTGCCCCTCCCTACCCATCACCTCTTCTCCACCTGTGGTCCCCAGACTTGGTGGCCACTGTCTCATGAGGACAGCCCCCAGGCTACCCTACAGACCGAGTGTGGCAGCTCACCAATCCTGGCAATTTCATATCCCTCCCAGGGACCCCAAGAGCCCCTCACACAAAGAGGTCTACAGTCCACGTCGTAGAGACACACAGCACAGTGTGCGAGCCAGGCTTGGGGTACTGTAGATCTCACCTCCTCCTTCAGCACAACCTGGGCGCTCTACCAAGCACTCTCGATGCTGCTGAATTCTGTTCTCGGGCCTCAGTACCTGGTGGAACGACCTCCTGTGTGGGTCTAGGGGAAGTACCTGCATGCCAGCCCTCTCAGGGCCCCACAGGCATCCCCACACACACACACACACACTACAGCGCCTCTTCCTCCTCCTCTTGGGAGGCACAACCCTAACCCTAACCCTAACCCAGGGCTCCGCGGTGGACGCGCTGGTGCTTGAGCAGGTGCTGTTTCTGCCGGAAGCCGCGCCCACACGCAGCGCAAACGAAGGGCCGCTCCCCCGTGTGGTTGCGCTGGTGACGGGTGAGGTTGGGCTTCTGGCTGAAGCGGCGGCCACACTCCGGGCAGGCGTAAGGTCGCTCGCCCGTATGGATGCGCTGGTGGATGGTGAGCGCCGACCACCACGAGAAGCTCTTGCCGCACTCATTGCAGATGAACTGGCGCTGCTCGCTGGGTCCCGCCAGGTGCGCGGAACCCTGGCCCCACAGAGCATGGTGCCCTGTCTCCTGTGGACTACAGAGCTGCACAGAGTCCAGACCCCCGGGGCTCCCCTCAGTGTGTGGCTTAGGATGCGTCTCCCCACCCCCGAGCTCGGGCCCGGGATGCAGCAGCTCGGAGGCACGCACGCACTGGTGGGCGCGCAGCGCGGCGCGGCTGGGGCAGCTCTGCCCGCAGCGGGAGCATGGTGCTGCCTGCGCGCCCGGCAGGTGCGTGCGCAGATGTTTCAGCAGGTGCTGCTTCTGGCGGAAGCCGCGGCCACAGTGCGGGCAAGGGTGCGGCCGCTCCCCGGTGTGGTTGCGCAGGTGCCGGGTGAGGTTGGGCTTCTGGCTGAAGCGGCGGCCACACTCCGGACAGGCGTAGGGCTGCTCGCCTGTGTGGATGCGCTGGTGGATGTTCAGGGACGACCACCACGAGAAGCTCTTGCCGCACTCATTGCAGATGAACTGGCGCTGCTCCCCGCTGGACCCGGGAGTGGTCCGGGTTCCTGGCTGTCCCCACCAACCTCGGCACAACCCTAGCCAGGCCCACTCGGGACGCCCTCGAGGGGGCCCCGGCCGCAGGCGACAGGCCCTGCGCACCACGGGATCCCGCTGTGCCTCCTGCAGGCCAGAGCGCGTGCCCTGGCGATCCCGGGCGTGTGCGCGCTGGTGGATGCGCAGGCCTACCTGGTGACGGAAAGAGCGCTGACACTCGGAGCACGAGTGGGTGGTGGGCCGGGAGTGGGTCTTCTGGTGCTTGAGCAAGTGCTGCTTCTGGCTGAAGCGCCGGGTGCACTCGGGGCAGCAGAAGGGCCGCTCGCCCGTGTGGTGCCGCTGGTGGCGGGCCAGGTTGGGCTTCTGGCTGAATCTCTTGCCGCACTTGCCACACAGGTAGGGCTTCTCCCCGGTGTGAGTGCGCTGGTGGGTCTTCAGGGACGACCACCAGCTGAACCTCTTCCCACAGTCCACGCACACAAAGTGACCCGCGCCCGCAGGAACCGCGGGGCTCAGAGGGCCCGCAGTTGTCCCAGGGGCCCGGCCTGCGGGCCTCACATCAGACTCAGGGGCAGGGGCCCGCCCTGGACACGCGGGCTCCTCCTTCGCCCCCAGGGCCCGCGGCCGGCCCATGGCTTGGCATGTCGGGAGGCCCGGATGCTGCTGGCAGATGTTCTCCTTATCTTTCTCGGGCAGGGAAGCCTGCCCCGCCAGCAGCCGCTCTGGCTTCTCCTGCTTAATCTTCATGACCAGCCCATCTCCTGCAGGAGGGGAGAGAGGATGGGGAGAGGTCAGGCGCTGCTGATGGGGTGGAGGGGAAGGGCAGAGTGGGAGAGAGCGCTGGGGGAAGGCAAAGAGCCTCCATATGGAGGAAGAAAAATGGGAAAGGAAGGGAGTCCAGGAAAGAAGGATACGCTAAGGTCAGAGAGAAGTGTGGAGAGCGAAGGGTGATGTAGGAAAGATAAGCGACTGGCTCGGACAAAGGATACGGACAGGTGCTCCAAGCCAAGAACCTTAAGGAAAAGAGCCAGGGGAAGCCTCCTGGGAGGCCCCAGGCAGCAGGGAGAGAGGGGCCAAGCCTCAAAACACGGAGGGCACCCCCACCCCCTCTGCAGTGAGGGTGACCGACCCAGGGCACTGTTGAGCACAGGTCTACCCAGGTGCCTCGCCTGCCTAGCTCAGGGCCAAGGAACTGCGCGAACATGCCTCCTTCAGACCCTAAAGACTGCATCTCCCATGATCCACTTACATGGAGAGCCAGAGCCAGAAAACTAATTGGTCAGTTGGAAGTCAGGGCAATGGCCACATTCAAGGCCACGGGTTCTCAGGTCTGGCCAATGCTGTCTCCAGTTGTGGGTGCTGTCCACATGGGTGTGCTCACTTAACGAGAATTTACTGGGCCTGTGATTGGTGCACTTATCTCTCTGTGCTGTGCTTCAATAAAAAGTTCACATTGAGTTGGGTGTGGTGGTGCACGCCTATAATCCTAGCATTTGGGAGGCTGAGGCAGGATTGCTTCAAGTTCAAAGCTGACCTGGGCTACAGTATGAGTTCAAGGCTAGTCCGCATAACATGGAGAGACATCCCCTCTTTTTTTTTTTTCAAAAAAAGAAAAAAAAGTCCAAAAGGAAATGGTTGCCAGTCATTTTCTTGGTGTTGGAACAACATAGCTAAGAAAAGCCAAGAAGAGCTAAATAACAGCTTTCAATATTACAAAGACAACAAATAAACCCAAAACAGTACAACAGAGGTATTAAAAAAGATAAAAACAGATTATAAATACAGGAAAGACAAGTACAAAAAGGATTCTGAAAATCTTAAATGTTATATATAGACTTTATATTAATAAATTTGAGGATGAAGTGGCGTAAGTGCCTGGAAAGTGCAAGGTCCCGAGTTCGATTCCCAATACCCCCCCAAAAAGAATAAGTATAAAACCTGACTGTAAAATAATCAGAAGAGAGTAAAGAAAAAGCCCAGAGTTCTGCCCCCAAATAGGCAATAAGCCACATGACTGAATAAACAGATTCTATTAAAAAATTCAAGAGGATTTTTTCCCAGCATTGAAGGAATTTATTTGACTAAAGGTAATTTAAGTCTAAATTTAAATTTATACAGATAGATAAGCTAACAGATACATGATAGCGCAGGTTTAGGCAAAACATGTGCCAATATGTGGCAAAAGACTGATCTAGACTGTGCAAAACAGGGCTAGGGCTTTGGCTCAGCGGTAGAACACCTGCCTAGCAAGTTGGGAGCCCTGGGTTCAGTCCTTGGCACCAAAAACAAAAAATAAACCTCGCCTAGAATGTGTAAAAGACTCACACAGATACACTGAAAAGAGATTGGACCTCACTAGCCAGCAACATGACAGGGTAGCATCTTTTATTCTATCACAGAAAGCAGAAAGGGAAGATAGACACTAACTCTACTTCACAATACATAAGGAGCTGCCTAACGGGACAGGGGTGCACAGGGTGTCCTGGGGCATATGCAGGGGGGTCTCCTTCATAATGTAAAATACCAGGCAGCAGCAGAAAAGACTGGGGGGAAAACGATGCATGTCAAAGGGACAGACTTCTGAAACATTTTAGGACAAAAGCAAAAGCAAATTGAAGGGGCCGGGGAGATGGCTTAGTGAAATAAGCACTTCCCTGGCAAGGGTAAGGGCCTGAGTTCAATCCCCGGTTCCACAAAAAAAAAAAAAAAGAAAGAAAGAAAAGAAAAAAGCAAATTGAAAAACCAGTATAAATCATCTGACCCACTTTATGAAAAATAAAACTTGATGTTTCTCATTTCCATATATACCTGTGGAGTACCAGTGGTCCCCTCTGATAGGTCGGGAATGAGAGTGGGGGTGGCCAGAAAGGTCAAAAGGGAACTTCACTTTATCTGTGTTTTTCAGTCTGTAGGGGAATATTCAAGTGTTAATAATTTTTAACTCTTTGTAATTTTTAAAGAAATAAGGGGGCTGGCAAGATAGCTCACCAGTCTAACACACCTGCTTAGGCAAGCTTAAGCAACTACAGAGACTGAGATTTGATCCCCAGCACCATAGTCTGTGCCAGCCCCACCCTCAGGGCAGGCTGAGTCAGCCACAGAAAGGAAGGAAAGAAGGAAGGAAGGAAGGAAGGAAGGAAGGAAGGAAGGAAGGAAGGAAGGAAGGAAGGAAGGAAGGAAGGGAGGGAGGGGATCATGGAAGGGGCTTATAAGGGCTGTTTCCTCTTGGCAAAACAACTCCATCTAACTTATTGAGTGTGACTAAGAGTCAAAATTTGAAAATAAAAATGGTGATTTAAATTACACATTGGTGGGAACCTTCCCAGTGAAGAGCGTGGCTGATACTATGAATGTTTCTCCACCCACACCCCACTATTGGCCAACAGAAGCACTGAAGACACGAGGTGTCCATAGTGACAGTCTGGTGGAAAATACCAGATAGCCTCAAATGGGAAGGGACTTTGTCCCCGAGTGACCCCATGCCGGTCAATGTCCCAGAGCTCCCCTGGCCTGTGCTCTGCCTGGCTGAACCCAGCTACACATCTACCAGAAGCTGTGTCCTCTGGACCAAAGATGTCTTTGTACCCAAAAGCCTGAGGACACCAGGACAAGCCTTCATATTTCCAGCCACAAAGGGCCCAGGGCACACATAGGCCCAGCACAGGTCCTTGCAGAACTGGAATGGGGTGTGCTCGAACCCAAGCAGGCCCCAAGGCACAATTCTTAAGGCTTAGTTCTTGATACACAGCCTCTGGCTTACAGGGAATGCTCTTGAGTCATTGTAGAAAAGAATGTCTTATTTTTATTTTTGCTTGATTGATTGGTTGCAGTACTGGGGATTGAACCCAAGGTTTTCACACTGAGCTACATCCTGTTTTATCTTTCATGTTGCGATAGTGTCTCCTCAAACTGCTAACTTACCCAGGCTGGATTCAAACTTACGACCCTCCTCTTGCATTAGGCTGAGATTATAGATGTGCACCACCACCACACTGGGCTTATGTTTTAAATTTTATTTAGAAATAATAGGAAGTGAAGCTGGGGAGATAGCTCGGTAGTCTAAGCTCCTGCCTGGCAAGCACAAGGACCCAGGTTTGATCCCAAGTACATGTGGGGCTGGGAACATTGTGCCGCCCCCAAACTGGGCGTGGTGGTGCAAGTCTATAACCCCAGCACTGGGGAGGCTGAGATGGGAGGACTACTATGAGTCTGAGCTGCATGGTGAAACCCTGTACCAAATAAATGCATATAAATAAATGATTAAAAAAGAAATGGGACAATAGGAGAGTGCTTATTACTCAATAGGTACAGAGTTCCAGGAGCAACCAAAAAAGTCTGAAAATAGATGGCGAGACGGTTTCGCAGCACTGTTAACATGCTTAATGGCAATGCATTGTATTTTTCAAAATGGTTAACATGAACTTTATGTTACGTGTAGTTTGCCACGATCCTAAAATCACATAAAATGTATGTAAGTTAAGAGAGGTTGAGGATGGGGAGATGGCTCAGTAGAATGAACACTTTCCTAGCAAGCGCAAGGTCCTGAGTTCAATCCCTGGTACTGGAAAAGAGAGAGAGAGAGAGGGAGAGAGGGAGAGAGAGGCTGAGAATGTAGCTCAGTAGGAGAGCTCTTTCCTAGCACGCTAGAGGCCCTGGTTCTACCCAACACCACAAAAAACATGTAAGTAAAGTACATAAGCTATTTCCTGACAAACACAGCCATCTAGAATAGTGGACCACAGTCTAGATCCAGCTAGGCAGGCAGCTTACAGAGCCCTGGGAACACAGTTGAAGCCCCTGGGCCCCAGCATGCCAGGATTAATACAGGGTTTCTCAAACACTTCCCTAAAACTGCAGCTCGCCTCAGGAGGGCAGAGGGCTCTGGTGGCCTCTGGGTCTTTGTCAAGCAGAGCTGCCCTCAGCCAGCCGGGTCCCCTGGTGAGCTCATCTGGGGAAAGGGTCCTGCTGCAGAGGCACTCGCGTGCGTGCTCTAGGCTGTCTGCACCCTGTGGGGGCTCACGCTCCTGAGGCCAGGCTGTGACAGCCAGCTTCACCCCACCACCAATGCCAAGCGAGGGCCAGCGTCAGACCCCGGCTGGAATGGGTGGCTTCCGCTCCTCACATCAATGCCCTTGGAGCCTGCCAGGGACATCTGTCTTCCTGTTGCTGCCTGATTTTCCCCAGTGGTCTTAGGACCACTGCAATGATTGTCCTGAAGAGGGCAGGTGGATCTCCTAATGGGGGTCATGGGGTGGGGCTCTGCGGTCCATGAGGCAACTTGCAGAGCCACTCCTGCCTGTTCTCAGATCCAAGGACACCAGGACAGGGGCTGCAGAGAGCATCGAGAATGGCTCATGGGAACCAGGGCCGTGGGGGAGGGCTCGGGCCAGGAGCACATGACCAGACTGGAAAATTTTCCACTCCTGGGAGCATTTGCCTGGGAGATGCAGGCTTGCAGCCAGCAAAGACCCTGAACTCTGGGTGACCCCAGGAAGCTCTAACAGCCTGAGATAATTTGCAGATCAACAGCATGTTTTCACCCACTTTCCTACCCAGGAGATAGTTTGCCATGATAAATTAGAAGACCCTTAGTCAAAGCCCTTAAAACACACCTCAGAGATTTCTACCATTCCTGCCCTGTGTGTAACATAATGGTAAGACTGGGCCTTACCATTTCTCTGTTCCCATGACTTCTGTCCTTGTTCTGTCCTTTGTGTGACCTTCAAAGTCCTGGCCCCCACCCTGAAATTGTACATCCTAGAAGCAGCTTAGCCTCAGCTCCGGGGGAGCAAAGGGCAGGTGGGCCTGGGTTGGGGGGAGGGGGAGGCCACCTCCCAGCTCTCTCTTACCTGTGCTGTCACCACGGGCTGCTCTCCATCCCTGGAGTCTCCCACGGAGTCAGCACTGGCTGGGTCCCTGCCCTGCCATCTAGGGGTGAGATGGAAGCGAAGAACGAGAATTGGCCTGGGGGTGGGGGAGGAGGAGGGGGAGGACGCTGGGCTCTGAGGCAGGACCACGGGAGATCTCTTTCCCAAGAGCTTTTCTATCTGTGGCCTCAGCTCAGATATGCAGGGTCTCTAAGTTGCACACATACCTGCTGTAGGTAAAACAGCCTAGTTCCTGTTGTGTAAAGAGGAAATGGGCCAGGGACAACTGCTGACATGCCCAGAGTCCCAGAGGGCCAGGAAGGCAAAACCCAGGGCTCCTAGCTCCGGGGCCAGAGCTCCGTCCTACACTCAACACCAACACTCAGATGTGGGAACGAGCCAACCCCCGAGCACCGGGGACCTCAGGAGGGGTGTCCGGCTCGGAGCAGAGCCCTGGCCCAGCAAGCACAAGGCTTCCATCCCAGCGCCACAAAACACAGCCAAAGTCCCAGAGCTGCCAGTTCTGAGCCAGTGGTCCCCCCAAGCCCCACCCACATTCACCCACAAGCCTTCCAGGGCCTGTCACAGCCATCCCTGGACACAAAGAGTCCCAGCTTCACTGATCAAGCCATCCACATTTTCTATATTTCGCAGCCACGCTTCTGAACATTTTCTCACTGGCTCTCTTCCCACTCAAAAAAGGAAAGCTGGGGGATGTCCCTTCCCAGGACAGCCATCTCCAGCACCTTGCTGCACAGTACACCTGGCCCTTCAGTCAGGCTGGGGTCAGCACACAGCCCCCACGCCTGGGACAGAGCCTGGGCAGCCAGGGCACTTAACAGATCATGGCGTGACACATGTGCTGCCTGACTTTGAGCTTAGGTTCAGAGATGGGCTCTTGTGCCCACTACCTGGATGTGTGGCTGTCACTCCCAGGGTCACAGTGGGGACAGCTGGCTTCCTCAGGGACACCCATGCTACCGTTCCTCCCTCCTCCAGGTCCCCTTCCTGAGTCCACGCTAAGGATATCTACCCTGATGGGAAAGCTGGCCCCTAGGCAGCCATGGTGGTGCACCCTTGTAATCCTAGCATTCTGGAGGCTGAGGCAGGAGGTCACCAACTACAGCCCAGCTTAGTGACTTAGCAAGATTCTGTTTCAAAACTTAAAGGGGGGCAGGGCTGGGGATATAGCTCAGTGACAAGCCCCTGGGTTCAAGCACCAGCCTGCAAAAACATTGACAACAAAAAACTAGGCAGAACAGAGGGGTAAGAATCCAAAGCACAAGCACTTTCATGGTTACAATGAGGGGCAGGGATGCGGTCCTGCTTTCAGCACACTTTGTTTAGAACTTGTGTCCCTTGGAGCCATATGTAAATCTTCTGCAAAGCTAAATAAGCTCCACTGCCAGCCTCCTGAGGCTGGAAGGGCCTGGGAGCCACTGCTTTCAGATGTAAACCTGCAGGAAGCCAAGTCATCTCCACTAAGGGGGTACCTAAGGAAGGCTGGAGGCCGGCTCCTGCAGGCAGACTCACCTCCTATCCTAAACAGGAATTTATTTTTCTTTGGGTAAGGTAAGGGCAGTTGGCTGACAGATGGTCACCCAGTTCCCCGGTGAGTTCTGGATGGCGCTGTGACGTTCCCTTGCGTAAGCAGTAGCTATCTTGAGAACAGGTGTGTCTGGGGGGCCTCTGCCTGGTGACCAACCACCAGGGTGTGGGTCACTTCTGTGGCCGAAGACTGCCTCAAGTGACATCACATTCCAGTAACGCTTATTTAAAAACAAACAAACAAAAACAAAACCTTGTTTCCTTTCTCTCCAGGAGAGCTGTTTCTGGGGGGCCCAGATTATTTCCCCACAGGAGGTTGTCCAGTGCCCCTACTGTGTTTTCCCATGGACATGGAGCGGGGATGGCAGCAGAAGAAGGAGAGTGAGGCCCACTGTGCCAGGCCCAGCCGGGCTGGAGGGGCTCAGGCAGAAGCCTCAGCTGTGCCCTGGCCCCCGAGCCCGCCCGTGAGCTTCACCCTCCCATTGGCCACCTCCCACCATGGACTCCACGTCCACCAAAAGAGGCCCAGGTACCATAGATAGGGGCCACCTCAACACCAGGAGACTCAGGGAGTCAAAGCTGGGGCCACAAATCTGGGCAGGGTCAGAGGGGCAGGGCAAAGCCTATGCAACAAACCCAGGGGTTCCTAAACCAAACCCAAGGAGTTTTGCTTTATCTGCTCCTGGTTCTAAGAGCTGGTAGAGACTCAAGGTAGCATCCTGTGATGCCTCATGGGATACCCTGTCCAGGACTGCAAGGAGAGCAGACCTGTGCAAGAACAGAAGGACCCAGGGGGACGAAGTAAGAAAGTGACACAGGGAAGTAAAACTCCCAACCTGACCTGGATGAGCTCGTGTTCTCTAAAGCCCAAGAATGAATTTTAGGAACAAACCGAGGTTGAGGATAAAACTTTATTGGAAAGAAAAACTTCTTTCGGAGAGGGACAGAAGGGGAACCTGAGCAGTTTGCCCAGGAAGCTGCCTCTTTCTGGGTACTTTTATAGGGCAAAACCATGTGGGACTAAGGTAGAGAAGAAGGGGTCTCACTTAGGCAGAGGTGGGGTGGGACAAAACTATGGTCAACCAATGGGATTACAAGCACCATTGCTCAGGTAAAGTTGATTAGGCCCAGGACTAAATGAGGAAGCGAGTCACGCAGTAGGCTGGCATGAATAGGGACAGGGTCTCTTCCCCTGCAGGTTGGGCTAGTGACTCACTTGGGTCTTTTCAGGTGATCGATACCTATTTAGAATATCAGTCCCAGGTGCTACTCTTTTAACATTTGTTTGGCCTTTAGGTCTGGTTCACAGCAGGAGCCTCTGTCCTTCCCAGAGTTGCGGACATCTTGTGTCCTGCATTATCTCTTTCGAGGGCCTGGCCCTGTCTGACTGCCTAAAAATATTTTTATCTAACTCTGCTGCCTACAACAAAATGAGGGGACACAGAGGACA
Source organism: Ctenomys sociabilis (assembly GCA_004027165.1). NCBI lineage: Eukaryota > Metazoa > Chordata > Mammalia > Rodentia > Ctenomyidae > Ctenomys > Ctenomys sociabilis. Next base: position 59,557 of record PVKA01004456.1, on the reverse strand, counting down.
GGCAGAGGGGAAAGCAGCCTGCCTCTAGGGGCCCTGATCCACCTGTGCCCTCTGGAGTGACAGATCTGCAGGCCGTACCTGGACACCAAGGCAGCCCATCCCTCCAGTGGACACCACGCTAGGTCCTCTGTGCCGTTTGCTCTGCAACTCTGCCTCCTGCTCTGCTGCCTGGCTAGCCCCTCCTCAGTTCACTAGGACATGCCACACAGAGGCCAGCGCAGACACCTAGGAGGCAGGCTGCCCTGCAGAACGCTCTGCAGGCCCAGGAGCATGCACTCAAAGGAGCTGAAAACAGCTTGTCACACAGCCCGGATCCTGCTCCCCACAACAGCCTCAGGAGGATGCCCACACCACCTCCCTTCCCTCCCACCTGCCTTCCCTGGGCCACACCACAGCTGGATAAGAAGCCCTCAGAGAGGATGCCCAGCTGCCTGCCAACTGGGAGCTGCATGGAGAAGAGGGGTGGACGGCAGCAGGTGGAGTACCCTGAGCCAGGGAGGCCCGGGTGTCAGCAAAGACTCGGCAGCTGGGGCAAGGAGCAAGGCCACAGGTCAGGGCCTTGCAGAGGCAGCGTGGGGACCTGCCCAGATCTCCCCACTTGTCCCCAGGTCACTGCACCTAGAACAGCTCAGGGCCCAGGAAAAGAAGTGGATGGTACTCCACCACCCTGTCATCAGCAAGGGAGGACAGTGCCTTTATCATAGGCAGCTGAGTTAGGTAGAAATGTAAGCCAGACAGGGCCAGGCCTCTGAGGCAGTCAGTGCAGAGGATGCGAACACAACACAGCTGCAGTGGGAGCTGCATCTGTGGAAAGCCGGGGCTCAAGTCGAAGACAGAATGCACAGGCCCACGAGCCTCCCCAGGAATATGCAATAAATCATACCACGGTTGGTATCAGCTGGTCCAGTGAGGTCTTGGCAGACATCGGTCACCCAATGGTGACCAGGACCTCCTGACACACCTCTTTGAATAAAGCTCTTTGTTCTTCCCATGTACATTTGCCACGTGACCTGCCAATGCTTGCCAACACTTGCCAGTGTTCCCCCACTGGATCAATATTACCTAAGTGGCTATAACTATTTTTTTTTTAATATATTTGGTGCAGGGTCTCACTAGGCAGCTCAGACTCCTAGTGACCCTCCTTCCCAGCACTGAGGTTACAGGCGTGCACCACCATGCCTGGGTCTCGCTGCCAGTTCACCATGCCGTGGGGACCAGGCCAGCGGCATGTAGTGCTGCGCTTGCCTAAGCAGGTGCTTAGTCCTCTGTGCCATCTCACTGGCCCTTTTGTCTTTTTGAGACAGGGTATCACTATGCAGTTCAGGCAGGCCTTGAGTTCACTTCACAACCCAGACTGGTCTCGAACTTGCAATGATCCTACTGCTTCAGCCTCCTGAGTGCTGGGATTACAAGCATTCACCACCACACACACCTATAACTGTAATCTTGCCAGTGACCACAGTTTTGGCCCATGCTGTACCCACCTTGTGACTTTGCTCTATAAAGCTTTCTATGAGATGGGCTCATCGGCAACCCTCTTCAGGAGCTCCCGCCGTACTCTTTCCTACTCTAACCCCTGTTGTTCTCAGAGCTCATTCTTCAGTTCTCTGTGTCTCTGATATCCAGCTAAGAGCTGTGTGGCCTCCCCCTATCACCTACACCGGGAGCAGAGGCCGCACCTGGCTGGCTTCACCTTCCTCGTACACCCCTGGCTATGCCAGCATCTGCAAGGTGACAGACGAGGGCAGCCAGGCTCACCACCGTGGCCACCACCTGCTGGGGCCGACCACGCCAAGCATTGAGCACACACCGCCAGCATCAACCTTTGGCTAGGGACACTGAGCTCAGAAAGGTGAGGCCACTTAGCCAAGGTCACGCAGCCAGGAAGTGCTGGAGTCAGGACCAAGTGGGGGACCCTGCTCCAGTCTGGGGCTCTCTCAGTGGCCCCATCATTTCCAAAGAGGCAATGTGTGACTCACTCTTCAGCCACCTGAGGCCAAGACTGCCTCAAGCACCCTTTGATTTCAGAGGTTTGGCTTCTACAGCCACATGAACTTATTGAAATTCAAATAAATTAAATTTAAAATTCAGCTTCCTATTCATACCGACACACCAATGCGGCCATCAGCACCTAGGGCCAGGGTCACTGCCGTCTTCCCAGAAAACCAACTTAAGGAAGACCTTCATAAGCAGATGTTCGATCTACATAGAATTCGTTAACAAATGGAAAACTCTGAGAAGTCACTTGTGGCCCTTGATATCCATCACAAACAACAAATCCCTCGGGATGAGCCAGTGTCCCTTGTCTGGGAAATGGATTTCAGTAACAGCAGTGATGTTGTCTCTTAAAATCTATGACTGACAGCACACAGGAAACAGCTGGAAACACCAATGCACCCACATGCCCACGCACCCATCTAAACCCAACTAAGCAAACCAAAGTTCAAAGACCCAGGCCTGCAATCCCAGCACCACGGGAGACTGACACAGGAGGATGTGAGTTCAACCCCAGCCTGAGAAACAACCCTGTCCCAAATTAATTAATTAATTTATTTATTTATTTATTTATTGGACAGAGTCTTGCTATGCAGTTCAGGCTGGCCTTGTGCTCACTTTTGTAGTCCCCAGGCCGGTCTTGAACTCCCAGAGATCCTCCTGGCTCAACCTCCTGAGTGCTGGGATTACAGGTGTGCACCACTACCCCCTGTTCCACGGCCATACTGTGGGTGCCTGGTGATCCAGGGCTGAGACCACACGGCATATAGGGCCAGGGATCAAACTCAGGTCCTTGTGCCTGCCAGGTAGGCGCTTATGCCTCTGAGCTCTCTCCAGCCCCAAAGTACCAAATTTTTACTAGAAGGGGGAGAGGATGCTGTGGAGATTTAGCCCAGGGCCAAGACCTTGAGTTGAGCGCCCAATATTAGAGAGAACGATGCTCATATAACATAACAGTGTACTGTTATAACCATTCTGTTTTATTGTTAGCTAGTCCCATTCACACATGAGCCTGATTTATACATTACATTTTATCATAGGTTGATATGTTTGTTTGTTTGACTTTGCAGTACTAGGGATTGAACTCAGGATCCTATGCTTGCCAGGCAAGCACTTACGCTATTTCCCTGGCCCTCATAGGTGGATACGTACTGCAGAGGAGAAACAGTAAACACAGGGCTCAGTACTATCCACCACTGAAGACAAGGAGGCTAGTGTGTCTGTATGTACCGAGAATCAGAGGTCGATTTTAAAACTCACAGACACGCATGTCATGGGCACTCTTAACATGTCGATGGGAATCCTGTCAGCACAGACGCTTCTTCAGCTCTCATGAAAACAAGACAGCATCCCGAGCATCCTCAAGCATCCAAAAACATCTGTTTCAAGAAACAGAGCGTGGAGACACAGGAGCAGAAGCACTGTGCCTGGGAGAGCCAGGAAGCTCTGGGCAGCACCACCTGTTAGGTTACCTGGGCTTGGGGTGGCATAGGCTGAGGAAGGAAGGCTGCAACGTGCTTTGGAAAAGCTGGCATGAGGCAGAAAGTTCTGGAAAAGCAACTAGCTAGTGCCCAGCAGGCCCAAGTGCAGCATGGAAGGGCCTCCCCATCCCTACCCCTAGGCTTGGCTTGTGGTATTCAGCCCATCAAAAAGCAGCAGGCCTTTTCCTTACATCATCTAGGGTGACTTGAACTGCCACAGTGCTGGACTGTCAGCCCAAGCCTCACTGTAGCCCACTGCCCAAAGCTTTAAAGGTCTTTCCAGACCCCCACATCAGGCCCATGTCATACCTGAGGGTGGAAATCCAGAGTGTGGGTCCTACCCTCTGTCACTAGCCCACTGCCTGTCCCTGAGAAGTCACTTCAGCTCCCTGAGCCTCAGGTTCCAGAGTGGAGGTGACTGAAAGCACGTTCTCCAAGGGTTTGGTACAAGCATCAGTCAGGGCTGGGCTGGAATCATGACCGTTTCTCAGCCCTAGAAGTCAGACAGCAGGCTTTCTCCCCCGTCTGAAAAGAACCCCCAGACCCACACCCTGCAAGCCCTCTTTGCAGTTTCCCTGCTGCCCAGCTTCCTAAACCTTGGCTTCCCCTGAGGTGCCATCTGCAAAGGTCTCCACCTCTCAGTGCAGTTTATGTCCCATATTTGAACCCTATCCACATCCAGATCCGGGGCCTCTGGACTGGCACCCCAGCACCAGGCATGCCCAGTCTCCCCTCCATGGCTCTCCCAGGCCCCCATCGTTCACCCTATCCTCCCATCTTGAAATCTCCAGATCTGTCTCACTAGGGAATGCAAACAGCTTGCACCAACACAGCTCTACCTGGGCCATTTTTTCTTTCTTTCTTTTCTTTTCTTTTTTTTTTCTGTTCGACAGGGTCTTACTAAATAGTTCAGGCTGGCCTTGTGCTCACTTTTGTGGCCCCCAGGCTGGTCTCAAACTCACAGAGATCCTCCTGGTCAACCTCCCAAGCACTGGGATTATAGGCATGAGTCCCATAATCACCCACTGCCCATGGGAGTTCAGGGTTATTTCTCACTGGGAAGTCTTTAACCAGTCTACAGCTCATCCTGTTTCCTCCAATCCATTCAGAACCCAAACCAATTATTCTAAAATTGAAATTTGGACTTTACTCCCTTAGGTGAAGTCATTCACTTTTAGATTGAGCTAAAAAAAAAAAAAAAAGAAAGAAAAAAAGAAAAGGCAGACATTCAAAATCTGGCTGCTAGTCACCCCTCTCCACAGCACCCAACATACACCATCATCTCCCAGTTGTAGCTCCTGAACCCATCACATCCTCCCATACCTGAAGGCCTGTGACAGATCCTGGGATGGCCTTGTCTGGCTCTTCAATTCAGCCTAGGCAAGGAGCACCTTGCCCAGGTAGCCTTTGTGGGTCCACCAGGCTGCCCACAGTCTGTCCCATTCGACCGGAGCACAGTCCAAGCCTGTGCCTTTCCATGGAAAGACTGTCATCACTGGTGCTGCTGTCTTCACACCCAGGTGACAGATGTCCTAACCAGAGCTTCTACTCACTCTCCAGCACCCAGTACAGATCCTGTGCACGGTAAATCATTATTAAGCATGGCTGTAAGGGAACATGAGAATTTTTTTTTAAATGCAGTCCAAAATAGAGTAGAAGCACAGAATCCAGGAACCTTGAAGTTAAAAGAAGACAAATGCCATCAATCTCTTCATCGTATTGATGGACACTAGGTATCTGAGATGACATAAATAATAGACCCTGGACTGTCACTCGCCTCCAACTCTGGGGATCCTGACCACACCCAGTCCCAGACTCTGCTGGCCTCCATTTTGCCCAAAGAGCTGCAGGAAGCAGCACCTCGATAGCTCCCACCTACCTTTATAGAGGAAGGATGCCTCCCCATGTCACCCCCCCGCCCCCAGATTAGGCAGGTGTTTCTTTTACTAGAATAAACCTTTGGGGATCCCCTACCCTAACACGCACAGTTGCAACTTCTGCGTGTCTTCCCGTTCACCGTTCTTTCTCCACCCCCAAACTGTATCTCCGCTCTGCAATCACGCATTTATTGAGTACCTACTACGAGTCCTTGCGCAGCGAGCCTGGGGCTCCTAACTCTGAAGCTAGTGTATCTGGGAGGCGGACACCGATGGGGAACTCAGAATAATGGAGCAGCCAAGAAGGGCACACACAGGGACGCCCCAGATCCTCTTTCAGGTCCACGAGGCCTGCACCCGAACCCGACCCCCGCCCACCCAAGTGGGGTGGAGAAAGTTTGGGGCAAGGGCCGCGCGGGGGGTGGGGGCGGGGGAGGGTCCCTGCAACTGCCGAGCTGGGTGGAGCAGCGCGGGGAGGAGCGGGGCCTGCGCCGGATCAAAGCTTGCCCGGCCCCTCCCTGCCCGAAATGTAGAAGGATTGGAGGGAATGAGAAATAAATACCTTTGACTTTGTAGCTAAGGTTAACGGGAACGGCCTCCCTGGGGGCGACTCCGGGCACCGGGATCGGGCCCTGGCCAGTCCCGGGGCAGGCGGGGCGGGCACGCGCTCCTGATTGGATGGTGGGCCTGGCCGTGCGGCGGGCCGCCCGACCACGCGATTGGCTGAGCGGCTCAGATCACCAGCTCGGCCCTATCGGAGCAGCCTGCGGGGCGGCCCCTTTGTTCTCCTGAGCCAATAGCCGGGGGCGGGGGGCCGACCCGGCCGGCGGGCGCTTGGCCCGCGGTGGCAGCGCCGGCGTTGCGGCTGGGCTGCAGGTACCCGGCTGACCTTGCCCGCCCGTCGCCTCGCACGCGCGTGCTCAGGTGTGAAGCCGGGCTCACGAGCTCGCGCGCTGGCTCAGGTTTCCTCCGAGTGCACGTCTGCTTTGGCCGTGTGTAGCGGCTGGGTGCACGCACCTCGGGGAGGCGAGCTGCCCAGCGTCGCGTCGCAGAGCGGGGTGATAAGCAGTGTTTAGGACCCTACACTGCGGAAGGTGCAGAACGCGTTCCACCCGCCTTCTAGCTGCCGAAGCAGGGTCGACCCGATTTCACAGCTCGCCGGGGCTCAAAGGAGTGGAATCCTTTCCCGGCTGCCAGCAGGACCTGACTTTCGGCTAGCGCGAGGGTTGGTTTCCCAGGGACTTCCAGGAAAGAGCGACTGGGAGCTGTCCTCTCACTTTGGCCTCGAGGGGGAAACTGTGACACAGTCCCGCTGACAGGACTGTGGAGCAAACAGAAGCTGGGCCTCCGGCGCCCGATTTGCCCCCGTGAATCGGGCGGACCTGGTGCCAAGCAGGCAGCAGCTGGTGAGCAAGGGCATGGGCCTTGCTACTCCTGCGCCTCGGAAGCCAAGTAGAAACAAACTGACTGTCCATTTTGCCACTAATTTTGTGTAGTTTTCATTCTCTGGACTTTGGCTTATTCATTTAATTTTCTAGTTGCCTTTGTACCTTACTGAATTCTCTTACATTTGGTTTTAAGTCTCTATAGAAAATAAAGTGCTACAGAAAGCCCTACACAGCCCTCACATCTCTAGCCATCAGCCCATGAGCTCTCTTTCCATGATTACCTTTTGTTTTTTTCTTCCCAGATGGGGCGGGGGGTGAACTCTGGCCCTTGCGCTTGCCAGGCAAAGGCTTAACCTATTGAGCTATCTCCCCAGCCTGCGTGATTACCTTCTAGGGTACCTGGAGGGGGTGCCACAATGGAGTGTAGAATTCACTCCTCAGAAACCAGTGTTGTTCCAGCACTGCCACCAGCAATGTGACCCTGGGAAGTTGCTTTCACCAGGCTTGTTTCCTCTAGAATGAAGACTTCCTCCAGCTTGACATTCCACAAGCAAGGGCATTTCAGAAGTGCAGACAGTGAGACACATCTGGAGGCCTATCCCCATTACCAAAACATGGAAGCAGCCACATGTGCATATGTGCCAACCACAGGACATCATGCCTAGGAGAACACCACCTTAAACTCTCCTGACAGAGTCAGGAGAAAGGACTTGGGAGTGTGGGCTAAAGGAATCCAGGATTTCACATTAAAGCATGTTCCTGTGTTATTTCAAGTTTTAGAGGATACTTTAGACAGAGAAAAAAACAATTGTAGAAGGGCAACTCCTAATGGCAGAAGTCTGACCTTTCCCCCAAGTCCTTCCCTCAGCCAGTTAGCTGGGATAAACAGTGCTGAGCAAGCACTTGGGCTAGGCAGTGCTGTCCCCATACCCAGGCCACCCTTACCTTTAAAATGATCATTTTTCTTAAGGCCCTTTCCCTGTATTCTTGCTGCCACTCCCCAGTACTAACCAGACTCCCAAGGACCTGCCCCCTCCTTCCTACCCAGCATCTACAGATGTCTACCTACTCTCCCCTGGTCCTCCCCACTTCATTGGAAGCTAAGTGGTCCCTCAGAGAAGAAATGTGTGTGAGGCTTGAGACCAGGCCCTCTCTCCTGGGGTTTTGGACAGATTAATTCAAGTACATAAGCTTTTCAATGGCTCCATTACACCATAAACCAATACAAAGCTTTGAAGCTGTTGGGACTCCATCCTACACACTGAGCCCTCGCCTCTCTGGCCCCAAATGAATAAGAATTAGGACTTAGCTTTGAAACCCCTCAATTCCCATTACAACATGGGTCACAGTAGGTATTTAATACCTGTTTCAATCAAAAGGAGCAGCACAGTTTACCCCAAAAGCATGTGGTAGAGGTGAAAGGCTAAGGAACAAGACAGACCTGATTCTGAACTCACCTGTTTTGATTACCGGTTACAGGACCATGAGCAAATGTCATCACGCATAAAAGAGCACCTACCACAAGAGGATCACGAGATGTGATGTAAGGGAAGCTCCACCAGGTGCAGTTCACATAAACAAATGGTCATTCTGAAGCACCAGCCCATGCTGGGTGCCAGGGAGCAGTGCAGATTACCAACACAGGCACCATAACAAGAACAGAAAAACAATAAAAACCTCTGATACCTAACAAAAACGGACTCAGATGTGCGCAAAGGCCCCAGTGCAGGGAGATGTGTGAAGTGAGGGACAAGCAGCGAGCAGCCAGGGAGGATGTGTAGGGCAGTAACATCAGCCCTCTTTCCTCCACCAGCACCTGCTTATGGGGCCCACACATGTCTGGGTGGGGAGCAACTGTCATCTCTTGCTCAAAACTGCCTCTCCAACTCCCCTTTCATGCTGACAACCCTCTGGCAGGGGCTCTAACCTGTAAGTCTGTAAGCTCCAAGGGATCAGCCCTCCAGGAAAAAGAACACTCCCCAGCCAACCAGTTCTAAAACCAAACCTTTATTCTCTAATTTGAAAAGGAAGGTAAACAGTTGTTCTGTTTAGATCCAGAAAACAGAACAAGGCCCAACAGAGAGAAGTGATAGGAGAGCAGATTCAATCATCATAAGGAGGAACTTTTCCCAAGTAGAATCAGCCTATGATAGACCAGGGCCTCCGGCTCCGCAGAGGCTGCCATCCCCAGGCTGGAAACACTGCAGAGGAAATGCACCGACCAGGACCTTCCCATAACACAGTGAGCTCTGGATGAAGAGGATCGTCGGATCAGGCAGAACAGCCAGGCAAGCCCACAGCACCAGCAGGGGCAGTGGATAGAGCCAGACAGGATCTTCGGGGAGGAAGAGGGCAGACTTGGTACAGCAGATGGACCTCTCCAAGTGTGGTATTCTATGCAGGGCAGCAGGGAGAAGGACAGGTAAGGGCAGCTTGGCCTTGCCTACTGCTGAAGAAAAGCTCCATGCTGCTTAAGGAGGCCAGCAGGTTCTCCAAGGTGCATCCAGCTGGTCTATTTTCCCTCCCCTTGCCAGTGCTCATGTACTAAGGACTGTTCCACACCTACTTCCAAAAGTGACCTGAAGTAACTTATAGTAGAGACAGGGACATTAAGGCGTTAACACCAGAGGATGGAGCAGCTTCCTTCCCACTGGTGGCTCCTCTAGCCAGGGCTTTAAGGGTAGATGGAGCTGCTATTGCTACGTTTTCAGAGCACAGGACAGTCAGGATAGAACCTCAGAAACACCACATGGACAGCAGGTCCTTTGACTCTGATGCGGTCCCTGCCCACTAGATTGACTCCAGCAGGGCCAGCTCACCCTTCTTCCATCCCTTTTGGGATTCCCATTGTCCCTTCCACCAGCACCCGGGCATGCGCCTTGGGCCAGTGCCTCACTCCTGTCATGAAGGTGGCCCAGGGCCCCTCTCAGACATCGTGCTTCTTCTGGTGGGTCAGGAGCCGCTCCTCATCGTCAAAGGTCTGGCCACAGATGGCGCAACAGAAGGCGCCGTCCCGGATGTGGCTCTTGCGGTGGGTGATGAGGTTGGACTTCTGACTGAAGCTGCGGTCACAGTCGGGACAGGCATAGGGACGCTCGCCAGTGTGGATGCGCCGGTGGGACACAAGGTTGGACTTCTGACTGAACGCTTTGCCACACTCGGGACAGACGTAGGGCTTCTCACCAGTGTGGATGCGCCGGTGCGCTGCCAGATAGGGTTTGTGTCGGAAGGCCTTGCCACAGTCAGGGCAAACAAAGGGCCGCTCGGGGGCGTGGTCACGCCGGTGAGCTGCCAAGTGGCTGCCCTGAGAGAAGCGACGGCCGCACTCCTCGCAGGCAAAGGGCCGCTCTCCTGAGTGCACGCGCGAGTGCGCCACCAGGTGCGTCTTCTTGCCGAAGTTCTTCCCGCACTCCGTGCAGGTGAAGGGCCGCTCCCCACTGTGCTGCCGCTGGTGTGCGCGCAGGAAGCGCTCAAGGCGGAAGCTGCGCCCGCAGTCATCGCAGTTGTACAGGGATGGGGGCACCTCCACCTGGTCAGGTGGGAGCACCAGAGGAGCTTCAGACACAGGCTCAGCTGAAGCTTCGCAGGCTGGCTTCTGAGGCCACGGCTCCACTGAAGGTTCTGGGGCCGCAGCTGGAACCTGGGGGCTCCTGGTAACCCGGACAGCCTGTGCGCAGCCCTCTGACCGCCTGTGGATCTTGCTGTGTGACAGCAGGTTGGGTTTGTGCCGGAAGCGGCGGCCGCATTCAGTGCACGGGTAGGGCTTCTCCCCAGTGTGGATGCGCCGGTGTGAGGTCAGATAGGGCTTGTTGGTGAAGCGCTTGCCGCACTCGGGGCACTGGTGTGGCCGCTCACCTGTATGCACTCGGCGGTGGGCGATCAGGTTGGGTTTGTGGCGGAAGCGCTTGCCACAGCAGGCACACTGGAAAGGCCGGTCCACCGCATCTCCGCCGGGCCTGGGAGCAGTCACTGCTGGGCGCCCCCGCGGCCGTGGGCCCAGAGCCTTGGCTGCAGCCTCCTCTAGCGCCTCGGCCACATGCACCCGTTTGTGAGCAACCAGCTGGTCCCACTGGGCAAAGCTTCTGCCACAGTTGCCACAGATAAAGGGCCTGGCCTCAGGGGCAGGAGGGTGGCGCCTCCGCAGATGAGCTCTGAGCTGCTTTTGTTGCCAGAAGCGTCTGTCACATTCCGGGCAAGCAATGGGCCGCTTTGCAATTGAGTGGGCCTGCAGATGCAGAACCAGGGCCACCCAACCTTGGAAGCTCTGCCCACACAGGTGACAGGTAAAGCCCAGGTCTGAGGTGGCAGCGGCATGAACCTGGCAGTGCAGCGCTAAGAATGGGGCATGGCGGAAGCGTCGCCCACATTCAGGACAGGGCAGGGGCAACCGAGCCTGGCACTGTCGTGTGTGAAGCCATAGGGCCACCCAGCTCGGGAAATGCCTTCGACAGTGGGCACAACGATGGGCCTTGCCAGGGGCTTGGCCACCTGGCTGGGCCACTAGAGTGCCCCGGTGCCTCAGCCTGCTGGACTCCTTCTCCAGGGTCTGGGGTGACTCCTGGGATGGCCCAGAAAGGAGCCGAGGCGGGGCTGGGCCCATGGCCATGGAGCCCCTGCAGCGCCGTTCCAGCATGGGTTCTTCCTCTGCTGGGGGTGGAAAAAGAGAGTCACTCCAGAGAAGGATACATCTGCCCAGCTCCCTTCCCTATTCCAGTACCCTGAGAGCAGTTCATCAGAGCCTGTGTCCCTAATCTACACCATCCCATTTCCTGTGTGTTAAATATTATTTCAACCTCTAGGTAACACTTAAAAAATGTGTCTTATATTTGCACTGCTCCAAAAATGCAGAGGAGACTGACACTTGGAATCCAGCTCATGGCAGCTGCTCCACTGTTGGCTGCACTAATACCATGGCCATGGAACTGACCAGAAAACGTGCTCTCTATCTCCCTACAGTGTCTCAGGCTTTGCCAGGCCTCTCCATTTCCCTGTGTGTGTGCCTAGCACCACGTCTCAGTGCTCAGCAGCTCGGTGGGGCTGGCAGAGCAGACGCTGAGCTCCCTGCTTGAGAGCTGAAGCAAGTGGGAGGCATCAAAAGCAACAGGACTTGCCTAACGTGACACAGTAACCCTAAAACAGAACCGAGATGGGCCCAGCTCTTCTAAGTACCCAGGCCAATGTTCTTTCCTCCAAACACCTGGGTTTGCATGGATCTGGCAAAAACAAATTGCCTCTCCAATTCCTGCCACCCCATTGGAGAGTAGGGCTTTAAGCCTCACTGTCTCAGTCTCAGGGTCACAGCCCAGACAGTGAATGAAAATCACCTCTCTCAGGGCTGGGTGGAGCTCATCACCCTTCCTGGCACTGCCCACACCCAGGCCACCACCTGTCCAGACTGCCCACATTCTGCCCATCTGCCCTCCTCCACCCACACGTGATTAGGTGATGGCAGAAGGAAACTGTTTCCAATCCAAGGAACACCCACTGCCTGCTGCCCTGGGGGGCCCAGTTCTTGGCTCTGCCTCTTTTGGGGTGCTATAGATTCCTGGGGCAAGTGAAGGGGGAGGGAAAATGAGACTGGAATCTGCCCCTTGCCTGATCCTGTCCCAACCTGGCCAGGGGCTGCCCCTCATTCACCTCCTCTAAGCGGTGAGACTCCTGAGAGGTCTCCCATGCCAACTCACAGGCTGCAGGCAGACACATCCTCCTATATTATTCCCAATAGCCTGCTCTCCTGGGGGAATAGTGGCATTACTCATCCCTAGGGACTGAGTGCAAGGAAGGATCCCCAAGACACGGAGAGAGACACACACGCACAAACACACACACTCGCCCTTTCCCTGTGCCAGGATCAGAGTGGAGGGGTTCGCTGGGGTTTGGAAACACAACAAAGTGAGACTCTACCCTGGAGACCGCAGAGCTGGGGGTGAAGCTTTCTCCAGCTCCTCCTGGGGATGTTCCTGAGGATACTTCTGCGGCTGCAGCGCCTGCTTCGACCCACACTCCGAGAGCCCCCGGATGTTAGAGACCACTGCAGCAATAAAGACACCCCTACCCCCATGGCACCGCTCAGACCTCTGAACGCAGAGAGCCCAGCCTTACCTGCGGGGAGGGGGGAGGAAACGCGCGTGAGGCTCTGCGCTCCCCCAAGGAGTCATCTTTGTGTCCTCACCAGCCCAACCCTCCCCCCCTCCACGGGGCCACGCACGAGCACGAGCTCCGGCCTTTGGGCCTGGCAGAGTGACCCTAATGGAGACTCGCTTCGTAAATAAACGTGGCCCTTCGTGAAGGAACCACACTGCTGCCCTTGGGAGTCACCTTCCCTCGTAGGGCCGGCACGCATTCTCCATTTCATGGCCAGGGTCTTTTCCTGGTGGCCACTGGCCGGCCTAGGGCAGTGACTCCGGGGTCCCTGCTGACTCTCCTGACCCACTCTGCCCCCAACAGGAATTTCAGGGCTGATTCCCAAGGGGCTGCCAGGGCATGCCGGCGCGACTCAGCCTCGGCCGGCATCCCCTTCGACATCTTGGGCGGCCGAGGGTGTCCGTCGGCCCACAGCCCCCTTTCGTATGGGTGCGCGTCCTCCGCAGGCACGCGTGCCCCGCTCCCGCGCGGAGCCGCTCGGGGCCCACGCACGGCGCAGCCCGCCGAGCCTGTGCGCAGGTGCGCGCCGCCCCCCCCCCGCCCCCACAGCCGCGCACCTCGCGGTCACGCGCTCCTCAGGCGGAGCCGCCTCCGCGGCGCCCCGCAACCCCGTACCTCTCCCGCGGGCCGCGTCGGGGCGCGGCGCCAGTCCATGGAGCCCAAGGCCGGCCTCCGAGGCCCGCTCCCCGCCCCGCCACGGCGACAGCGGCAGGTTCGAGTTCAAACAGCCAGGCCCGTCCCTAACCTCCCCGCGGGGTTCCCAGCGCCACGTGACTACCGGAGCCGCGGAGGGTCAGTCGCCGGCTCGGCGGCCGCGGCCTGGGGGCGGGGCGGCCCGGGCCCCCGCGGGCGGGCGGGCGGCGGCCGGGCCGGCGGGCAGGGCCCGGCGCCGTCGCTATGGCGACCCCTGCGGGGTCTCAGCGACCCGCGGGAGCTCAAGTTTCTCGACCCTTTGTCCCTGCTGGCCGGCGAGCGCGTGGCCGGCCCGCGCCCCTGGGTCCGGCGCCTACGCACGTAGGCTCGTGAGCGGCTCGGAGGCTGCGGCGACCTCGGCGGCCGCGGCGCGGCGTCGCGACTCGGGCTGTCCCCAGGCCGCGCGCGAGGCGCACACGGGACTGCCGCCGCGCCTAGTGCAGACTGGAAGGCTCGGGCCTGTGGACTTTGGAAGCAGAAGTCCAAAAACTAAGCAAGGCCAGAGGGTGCCCGGCGCCCCATGGCTGCAGGCCAGGCGCGGAGCGAAGGCCGAGGGGCCGATGCGCGCGGGGCTCGCTGTGCCCGGTGACGCGCGGCCGGGCTGGCGCCTGCCCAGGAAGCCGCCGGCGGCGCCCAGACTCCGTGACTCACGTTAGCAGGTGGCTCGGCCTTGCTGGGGGTTTTAGACTACGCATTTTCATGTCCTCTCATGCTTTCAACAAAGGCAGTTTTTGATTTGTACCATTATTTTAAAAGCACTTTTCAAATCTGTTGCATAAATAGGAAATAGAGGAACATCAAGGTCTACTGGAATGAATATTTGCTATTTTGGCACGTGTTCTCAGGTGTTTTCAGTGTACGGATCCATTTCATCTTTGGCATGACTGGGGGAATACTTTGTAAAAACACGTGCTGCCTTCTTCACTTACTGAGAATTTTCTCCTGTTTGGTTACATATTTGATAACATGATTCTTTTTTATAACACCATTCTTTTTTTTAATACGATTCTAAATGGCTGCACAAATATACAAATGGAAATATTTTCAATATAGAAAATAAAACCTGGCCGCTGTGGTGGCACATGCCTGTAATCCCCTCGCTCGAGAGGCAGAGGCAGGAGGATCACTGTGAGTTCAAGACCAGCCTGGGCTACAAAGTGAGCTCAAGGCCAACCTGAACTGCATAGTGAGACTCTGTCTCAAAAAGACAAAAAAAAAAAAAAAAAAAAAAAAACCTTAGAGCTTTTTCACTGAACTACATCCCCAACTTTTAAAATTGTTTATAAATAGGAACTTTCTAAATTCCCCAGGCAGGGCTCAAACTTGAAATCCTCCACCCAGCCTCGCAGAGTACTAGAGTTATAGGTATGTGCCACCATACCCAACAAAATTTCAGTTTTTCTATATCCTGTTTATCTCTTACTGCACACACCCAATTTCAAAACTCAGCAAGTAGAAAACTGATGGGTGGTACAGGGACTCCCTACGCAGCTCTGACTCGTAGTGATCGTCCTGTTTTCAGCCTCCCCAGTGCTGGGATTAGAGGCAGGTGTCACCATACCCAGGGTCTGTTGCCTAGTCTGGGGGACAGGATACATGGTCCCAGGGATTGAATACGGTCCCTGCACTTGCTTGAGTAGGCACTTAGTCTGCTGAGCTTTCTCATTGACCCATGGTATATTTTTAAGCATTTTCTAAATTATCTTCTAGGAAAATGTATGTTTTTTCCTGAGGCATGGCCATTTTTCTGTAGCCCTGACAACACAGGCCATTCGTTCCAGTTTGGCTAACATGCCTATTTCTTTGTTTTTCTCTGTGTGTGTTTTTTTGGTGGAACTGAGGATTGAACTCAGGCCCTTGTGCTTGTCAGGGAAGCGTTTATTCTACTGAGCTATCTCCCTGGCCCCTTTTAACATGGTTTGCTCCTCCTTTCTTTTTAGATTTTTTAAAAAATATGTTTTGTACAAGGTCTCACTACACAGATTGGACTCATAGTGATCCTCCTGTTTTCAGCCTCCCAAGTGCTGGGATTATAGGCACAGGCCACCATGCCCAGTCTCATTCACTGTCAGCGTGCCTTGGGGGCAGGGCTGGCATGACACACGGGCAACTGAACCCTAGTCCAGGCATCTGCCTAAACAGGCACTTTAATCCACTGAGCTTTCTGGCTGGCCCAACAGAGCTATTTGTCATTGTTTGGATTTTTTTTTTTTTTAACTAGGGATTGAACTCAGGCTCTTATGTTTGCCAGACAAGTGCTTATTCTACTGAGCCATCTCCCCGGGCCTGGATTTTCCTTGGAGTAGTTGGCTGGATTTGCTTTTGACATAGTTATTGCCAGTTTGTGTTCTCTCTTTATGAATTTGCCTTGTCCCTCTTTCCACCCTTTGGTTGCTCCTTTTAAAAGTTGAGCAAATTGAGAAGCTGGTTTTACTTGGGAAAAGATGTAAAATAGAGATATTAGCTGCTCAGTGTGGGCGTTGTCAGCGTCTTCCCATAGATTTCGGTTTTGATTTTTGTGTGTGTGTGAAAGCTTTATGTGCTGAACCCTGACAGTCCTTAAATCTAGACAGTCCGTTTGTCTGGATTACCCGTGGGAGGCCACAGCCACTCCAAATTACAGCTTATGTTTGTGGTTTCATCTGAGGATGTAAGTTTGAATACCTACTAGTTTAAGTATTACATGCAGGAAAGATTGTTGTGCTTGTTTTCATCTGTTTTGCACGACATCTTGGCTAGAACCACTCATTTATTCTTTCAGATGCACTTTAGAGTTTCTTGTCAATATTTTTTTAAATCCCGTTGGTGGGCTTGGGAGATGGTTCAGTAGAATAAGCACTTCCCTGGCAAGCACAAGGGCCTGAGTTCAATCCCTGGTTCCGCAAAAAAAAAAAAATATATAAAAAGTAAAAACAATCCTGTTGGCATTTGACAGAATGAAGATTTGTACCTCTCTGGGTCTTATTTTACTTTTTACAATCAAGTTGTTATTTGAAGCCAGGCATGGTGGCGCAGGCCTGTAATCCCAGCACTCGGGAGGCTGAGGCAGGAGGGTTGTTGTGAGTTTGAGACCAGCCTAAGCTACAAAGTGAGCTTAAGGCCAGCCTGAACTGCATAGTGAGACCCTGTCTCAAAAAGACACACACACACACACACACAAAAAAAAAAAGTTTTTATTTAAACATTAAATGTGTACATTTTAGACTTTTCATGAAATCAAATTCACAAACATGAAAAAGCTCTGCGATATAGTTTGGAAGTGAGAGAAAAATAAGGGCACAGCATGTTGTAGAAGGTATGTTGGGTTAGGGGATTTCAGAAGAGAGGGTTTTTCTACCACTGCAATAAAAAGATCCTTGAGTTTTTACGTAAATACTTTGTCATGACAGATAACTTTCAGGGAATCTATTTTGTGTCAGACATGGTCATCAACCCTTGAAACATTTATTTACTTGGGTGTTTGTTTGTTTAGCGGTGCTGAGGATTGAACCCAGGGCCTTCACACTAAGCAACATCCCTAGACCTTTTTCCATTTTGTAAGTTTTATTTTGACATAGGATCTTACTGAATCACTGAGCTGCCCAGGCTCGTCTCGAATTTGCAGTCCTTCTGCCCCAGCCTCCCCGAGCGCGGCACAGGGCCCCGCGCCCAGCACACCTCTCATCGTGTTCTCTTGACAGCCTATGAGACACACTCATGTGGTCCTCACTTTACACAAGGCACCTGAGACTTAGAGATGTTACAGCATCCATCTAAAGCCACACAGCTACATAGTGGCAGCTTGGAGCCCGATCGATGCCACTCCTGTCCTCACTGTTAGCCACTGTGGTCCTAGCCTAGGGGAAGCACAGAGTCCTGGCCTAGCACACGCTGAGGTTACTGAGCAAAGCTCATTCCCATGCTCCTTGGTCTGGACTGCTGCTTCCTGCAGGAGCCCTGGAGGGGAATTCGCACAGGACATCTTCATGGTCTCTCAGCAGAGAGGTTCTCAACTTAAACAGGGCTTATCTCCTCTCCAGCCAGGAGTCAGACACCTGCTTTAACTTCCTTTCTGGGCTCAGCCATAGGAAGTGAGTATAGCTGCCTGGCCATGCAGGGCGGAAAGAGTGGGGAGGGAGTTGTGGAGGGACCCCCCGCCTTCTACAGCATTGAGATGGCGTTTTTCAGAGACAGGTGTAGAGAGGGATGGGCCAGCAACCGGCCAAATGGCCAAGAGACTGTGGCAGACTCTTGGGGTAGAGGGCTCTCTTTCTCATTTCTAGGATGAAATACCCAGCACCCACAAGTTAAAGGAAGAGCAGTTTATCAAGGCTGCAGTTGGTAGAGGCTTCAGTCCATAGTCAGCTGGCTGCAAGGATGGCAACCTCACAGAGGGGCGTGGCAGAGAAGCTGCTCAGTGCATGGTGGACAGGAAAGCAGAGGGAGATATATACATATACCCTCCCAGGCCACGCCCACAGGCACCACTTCCTCCAACCAGGCTTTGCCTCCCAACCTCACACCCAGCCATAAACCCAACTGCGGACTAATCCAGTATCACCCACCCATGCTCCAGTCATCTCCCCAAAGCCCCACTATGAGTGCATGAGGCTTTGGGGGAGCATCTAACATCAGATGTAACAGCACCCCACTCAGTAACAAAAGTTGATAGGGCCGCTGGGTGCATCTGACTTCCGCTCCAGCAGAGCCTGGTCCTACTCTTGGGTCAGATGCTGAAGAGGCGGCCACGGCAGAGCATCCAGAAACCTTCTGTGAGGACATCGGGCATTCTTTAGAAGTAGCCCTCCATCTGGAACAGGAGGACTGCACACACTGCTCAGGAGTACAGAGTCCCAGCCCTCCCTACGGACTTGCGCACGCACCGTATGTTCCACCAATGCCCACCATCTGCCACTCGGCCCAGAACCGAGCCTCAACGCAGACCCAAAGAAATGCTCTGTGCTGGTTTCCAAGAGAAAATATGGTCAGAGGCTTTTACCTCTAGTTCAGCATTGGAAGTAGCTCTCAGCTTAGTACTTAATGCAAAATAAAGCCAAATGCTTGTTGGTTTTTGAGTGGTTAACTGTCAAAAGGCTGGGGGAGACACCGGGAGAGGATACACTGGTGCCAGATGTTTGCAGACAGAGAAAGAGAGACGCAGTGCACCCCAGCTGATCTGTATGAAGGACAAATGTTCTGGGCGTGCCTCATGCAGGGCACAATGTCATGCAAGGCCATATGCAACCCTGCAAGCAAGATGACACCAACAGAAATGTCGGGGGGAGGGCAGGGGACACCAGAATATGTTAACTCAAAGCATGAAGTGTGTGTGTGTGTGTGTGTGTGTGTGTGTGTGTGTGTGTGTGTGTGTCCAGGGAATCAAACAACTCAGGGCCTTGAGCTTGCCAGGAAGGCAATGCACCACTGAGCTAAAACCCTGGCCTGTGAGGGATTGTTGAGCTAAAGATGATTAAGAGGTAGATGTGGGCCAGGTGTGGTAGTGCATGCCTGTAATTCCAACACTCTGGAAGGCTGAAGCAGGAAGGTCATAAGTTAGACCTAGGTGATAGCAAGAACCTATCTCAAAAAATAGAAAGGACTGAGGATGAAGCTCAGTACAAAGGCCTTGGATTCAATTCCCAGTACTTCAAGAAGTAAAAGGGGGGAGGAGGAGGAAGAAGAAGAGGAGAAAGAAGAGAAGGAGGATGAGGAGGAGAATTCTCTGTCCTCACTGGCCTCAAAGCAAGCTAAATATCTGCAAAGACAAACACACTGGGGAGGACGAAGGCGGGGCAGTGAAGACAGCTCCCTGGCCCCTCAGCAGCCTGGAGATGGTACTGGAAACTGCGTGGACAGATGCCCCAACCTGCCTTCCTCTGCCAGGCATTTACATGTCTGCCCCTCTGAGGGCTCAAAGTCATTTTCGTTTCTTGTCACTTACCTAAAAATTCACCGCTCTCAGTTGAGGATGCCAGGGAGCTGGAATTCAGAGCCACCTTCTTGAGAGGTCCCCTTTCTGTGGCTGCCTCCCACCTCCGTGTGAAATGTGCGTGCTAGCAAACGCCTTTCTGTGCCTTATCTGCCTGAGATTCCAGAGTCTATTCCAACCAAAACCTGGGGGCAGGGGGTGAGAACTCTCTGGCATGTTGGGGAGCAGCTCGGTGATGTTGTGCTTGCCTGGCAGGTGCAAGGCCTTGGGTTCAAGCCCCAGAACTTCAGAGAGGAGAAAAAAAAATCTACAAAGTGGTGCAGCTGTGATTGAATGTGCTCTGTCCCCACAAAACTCAGGCTGAGATGTGTGTGCCACAGTAACAATTAGAGCATTCGAGGGCTTAAGGTCAGTCCTTCAGGAGTGGGTTTGTTCTCACGAGAGTGGGTTGTCACAGAGCAAGCTCCCCCCTGCCCTTAGGATGCCACCGCATATGGATAACTGAACACCCTCACCAGACCTAGCCACCAGGTCTTGGGCTTTCAGCCTCTGCGACCTTGAGCCAGAGGAAACCTCTTTCCTTCATAAATTCCAAGGCAGAGGTATCTGGTTTAACAACAGAAAAGACTAAGGCAGTTCCTTTCCAAGGCTTCTGTCTGGGTAGAAGGGACCTGCTAAGTGGTATGGAAATGCTTCAGGAAAACATGGAAGCGTTCCTAGTGCTGCAGTCCTAAAATGAAAATGAGCATCATGTATGGTGGGGCCAGAGGCTGTGAAAGCAGCTCCGCAGGGAGGAGATCACATGTCAACCCCTAAGACCTTGCGGCACAAAGCAGAGGTGCTTTTGCATCCCATATCTAGTTCCCAGGGTCTAATTCGCAAAAAGGAAAAAGAATACAGTTGGTAAGAAGGACACCAGGTACACAGCTCGGGTTTCCTGCAGAGGAAGCAGGTATATGTGAGTGCCGCGCATCTGAGAAGCTTTGCTGCCCGCTCAGCTCACCGCCCACTGCCACCTGACCAGCTGCTGCCTCTGTCACTGGGTCTTGATCCTTTTTTTTTTTTTGGCAGAACCGGGAATTGAACTCAGGCCATTGCGCTTGCCAGAGAAGCGCTTATTCCACTGAGCCGTCTTCCTGGCCCCCACTTAGATCCTTTTACATGTGCAGCAATCTAATGCCTCCCCTCTTTAGTGGACTCTGACATTTCTCAGTGGCACTTAAACTGCCCCCACAGCTTGGAGGGCTCCACCTGTCTGACTGCCTCTGCCATTCTGACGTCCCTCATTCCTGCCGGACGCCACCCTAGGCACGGTCAGCCATGGCCAGCGGCCTCTGCCCAATGGTCCCTTCCGGATCATTGTGGGCTTCAGCCTGCCCTGGAGTGACATTTTGGTTCGAAGTCTCCAGCATCCACTTGAGTGAGTCTCCCAGAGCCGCTGCGCCCAGCTGCCAGAGCTTGCATCTGGCCCAGCCTACGTGTACCTCCGTGGAGATCTGCAGCTCAGTTGTCCAGAGTCTAGTTCACTGGACCGAATCGAGGCGTCTGTTGGGCTTTGCTCCCCAGAGCCTCGGGGAGGGTCTGCTTCCTCCCCTTGTTGCTTCTAGAGCTTCGATGTTGCGTTTCTTGGCACACGGCCCTGCTGCATACAATGCCAGCAAAATAACACCTGCGTCGCCTGTCACTATGAAGCCACTGACACTGAATCTCCCTTTGTCTTCTCTTATAAAGACTCATGAATGCAGGCAGGGCCCACCTACATCATCCAAGATAGTTGCAAGAGAAAACACGTTAGGGTTTACGTCTGGATGTGTCCTCCAAAGCCTCACGCTCTCGTAATGGGGCTTTGGGGAGGGGACTGGAGCACGGATGTGTGATGCTGAATTAGTCTACTGGTGGGACACAGCTGATGGGTGTGGTGCTGGGAAGTGAGGCGTGGCTGGAGGCGGTGGGTGGGTCTCTGTGGGCGTGGCCTGGAAGGGTGTATGTCCCTCCTCCTCCCTTGATCTCCCTCTGCTTCCACTACCGTGCCAGGAGCTGTTTCCCCTCTGCCACGCCCCTCTGTCAGGTTGGAGCCAGCTAGCTGTGGACTGAAACTGCTACCAATTGTGAGCCCCAAGAAACCTCTCTTCCCTTAACTTGTTGCTGTTGCGTATTTTGTCCCAGCAATGAGAAAGCAACTAAGACAAATTTAAGCAAAAATTAAAAAGGTGTTTTGATTCTCCTCATTGGAGAAAGGAGGGACTCCCCTATTGCTAACCTCTTTCGTTAGAGCCCCTACTTATAATCCTGAACTTTTCTCTGTCCATTTGAGAAGTATGTAAACATTCTTAAGGCTAAATAAGACCTGGCAGAGTTATGTCCAGGACTCTCTCTCTCTCTCAAGGCCTGGGCACCAACTCCTTGAGATGTAATCATCAAGAAAGGCAGGGGACAGCCAGGTCTGGTGGTGCACACCTATAATCCCAGTGTGCAGGAGGCAGAGGCAGGAGGATCACAAAGAGCTTGAGGCCGGCATGGGCTATGCAGTGGGATGAAGACCAGCCTAAACTATACAAGGGGACCCTGTCTCCATAACAACAATGGCAGGCCAGAGGCTTACCTTCAGCAGGCCAGTGGCTCTAAGTTGCAAGCTTACCTCCTTTTCCTGGGAGCTCATTTCCACTTCGGTAAGTGGCAACCAAGTGGCTCCCAGGGGACTTAGGGTGAGCCATGAGCAGCATGTGCTATTGTCTAGTCCTCTGGCATAAGGACCAGCCATCTATCTTGACACACTTAGTGGTCTGTGTCTTAAGTCTGCTTCGTGTTGCTGTCAGAAATCCTGAGCCTGGGTGTTTTGTGCAGAACAGAGGTTTATTATTTGTAATTCTAGAGGCTGAGAAGCCCAAGGCCCCCACTTGATGCAAACCTTCTTGCTGTGGTATCTCCTGGTAGGAGAGGGCCAGCAAGCAGCGGTGTGCGCAGAGGGACACAGGCTGAGGAAGGGCGGGAGCCCGGGCCTGGCCGCCCTTGTATCAGGAGGCCCTTCCATAGCCAAGCAACTCTTCCCATCTTGGCATTAGTCATTTATGGAAGCGCTTGCGCCTGCTCACCTCCCCAAGGCCCTGCTTCTCAGACTGCTGGGCTGGAGCTAGAGTTTCCCACACTTCGCAACGGCAGTGGCTGGGGACACCGCACCTCCCAGCAGGTCGCCTCTGCACGTCTTTGTCAAAGAGAGACATTGCCCTTCGTCTTTGCCATCTCGGGGCATCTTGCTTGTGAACTGAATGCTCATTCAAAAATAAAACTTCTGGGGCTGGGGAGATGGCTCAGTGGAATAAGGGCTTCCCTGGCAAGCTCAAGGGTCTGAGTTCAATCCCTGGTTCTGCAAAATAAATAAATAAATAAAAATAAATAAAACTTCTTTCTCTTCGGCCTTTGTGGAGAGGTTTTCTAGGTTAACAGGAGATTTTGTTTATATTTCCCCCACATAATCTTCTCAAGTCAAAATTCTCAGCTTACCTTCATCTGCACCGTGCTTTTTGCCATGTAACGTAACATTCCCAGGTAGAGGAGATTAGGAACCTGATTACCACCAGGCCTGGTAGCACGTGCTGATAATCCCAGCACTCAGGAGGCTCAGTCAGCAGGGTCGACGTGAGTTCAAGGTCAGCCTGGGCTACAAAGTGAGCTCAGGCCAGCCTGTACTACATAGCAAGACCCTGTCTCAAAACAAGCAGACAGCTGGACCTGGTCCCCTTTGGAATCAGCACTCGGCCAACATGTCACTGAGACGCTGCCACCTCCCACCTGCATGCTTTGTCATTTCTCTTAACACTATTTTTTTTTATTAAGTTTTTATGCATTTGGTATAGGGTCTCACTATGTATGTAAGTCAGACTCATAGTGATCCTCCTGTTTCCTCAGTGTACCCAGGGAGGGGCCAGAACAGAATTTGGTGCCAGGAATCCAACTTGAATCACTTGCCAGGCAGGTGCTTAGACCACTGAACTACCTCACCCCCTCCCTTTTTTTCTTTTTTTGTACTGGGGATTAAACCCAAACCCTCTGCACTGAGCTACACCCCTAGCTGTTTTATATCTTCTTTTGAGTTAGGTTCTCACTAAGTGGCAAACTTTACCATGCTGGGCTCAAATTCATGATCCTCCTGCCTCAGCTTCCACAGTGCTAAATAATTTATTAATATAGTTATTCACCTACATGGCTTTCCCCTCAGTCCTTACCACAACTAAGCCGGATGAGAGCTGAAATACAAGCGCCACCCCATGGTTAGGCTAATTTGATTACCCCTCGCTGAGTTTCCCAAGCACTGTGCATGCCGGTTTCTGTGTGTGTGTGTGTGTGTGTGTGTGTGTGTGTGTGTGTGTGTGTGTGTGTGTAACCGCGGATTGAACTCAGGCCCTTGTGCTTGCCAGGGAAGCGCTTATTCCAGTGAGCCTTCTCCCCGGCCCCACATGCCGGTTTCAGCAGTGGGTTTCAAACTGTCACCGGGGCCACAACTGTGTAGCAGGGGAGGGGGATCTGGTGAGGCTAGCAGTGAAAGTGCTGTCGCTTGGTAGAGACTGAAGTCACTTTATGAGGATGGCAAGAAGAAAACCTGGGAGAAATCTTTTTACTTTTTCCAGTACTAGGCACTGGACCCAGGACTTTCACACAGCGCTACCTTCCTAGCCTATTTTAGTTTTTGTCTGGAGCCAGGAGTTGCCCGGGCTGGACATATTTGGACTCTCCCTCCCTCAACCTGCCAAGGGCTGGCGTGAGGGCTGTGTGCCTGACTTGAGGAAATCTGGCGCCTATGGATCGCCTCTCTGAAGGGCACTGATTGCATGTGGGGAGCGGGACCCTCACATATTCTTATATCTGGAACACTGCTGCAGTTAGAATAACTGGAGCACAACACCCTTTAGGGAACCTCTGCAGCTGAAGGGCCCTAAGACCAGAGGCACACTTGCTCTGCTTCCTGGAGACCACAGTCACAACTGTATCTTTTGATGGCCTGGTTTTAGGTCCACGCATGCCAGGGAAAAGCCACATTCGGTCACCGTGGTGCCTTAGTCAAGACAGTGAAAGTCGCCCTCGCCCCGCTTCAGGTCAAGCTCCACCTGTTCCAGTACCTTGCCTCTGTCCGCGCCCAGCCAGGATCCAGCTAGATCGCTTTGAATTCATTCCAAAGCTGGGGGCAGAAGCCATTGCGTACCAGTTCTATAGTTTAGTATCCATGAGGCGTCCAGTTGGCCTGGAAGTGGAAGGAGATTCTGGACAGAAAGAAATGGAAATGGAAAGAAATTGTAGCGGAAGCAGCTACAATCGCGATGACAGGCTACTGCAAGGGTATGGGAAAAAATTAATCTCGCATCCTTGTCTTAAACCTGCAGGACTTGTCCTCTTGGAGGGGGCAGCGGGGACTCAGCGTCTCCCCCTAGCGGCAAACTGGTAAAGCGACCGAAGGTGGCCCGTTTGACCTTCAGCTTGGACTGTGTCCTCATGCCTATTCCTCAGAAAAACGCCTTCACGAGGGGATGGCGTTCATTATTGCCTGGTAACTGCGCACGTTCCTTTGATCAGGCTGTAGGGTTCTCCTGAAGGGTAATTATGAGACTTGAAACGTCAGTGTGCGTTATCCTCGGATCACCTGAGTCCCCTGAAGGAGATCTTTGTTTCCTGTGGCAGTCAG
Source organism: Ctenomys sociabilis (assembly GCA_004027165.1). Lineage (NCBI taxonomy): Eukaryota > Metazoa > Chordata > Mammalia > Rodentia > Ctenomyidae > Ctenomys > Ctenomys sociabilis. The sequence continues at coordinate 34,397 of PVKA01004456.1, read as the reverse complement.
AGGTTAGAAGATGCTTGCCACTGACATGGTAGTGCTTCCTGGCATGCAGGTGGCCACGCTCTGCTCGGGATTAAAAAGCGCCATTTCTTGTCTCTGTGTGTGGGTAAAGGATAGAATCTAGATCATTATTCTCAATGTGATTTTCCCCCCCAGGTACCTGGGATTGAACTCAGGACCCTGCACTTGCCAGGCAGGAGCTTATTCTACGGAGCTATCTCCCCGGCGTTGTCAAGGTGATTTCTGATGACTTTTCAGTTCAGTGTTAGCCGTCTTAACCTGGTTCTTTTCATTTTTAAAAAATATTTATTTGGTACAGGGTCTCGCTATGCAGCTCACACTCTAGGGATCCTCCTGTCTCAGCCTCCCCGGCACTGGGATTACAGGCATGAGTCACTAGGTCCAGGTTCAGTAGCTGGCACAGTGTGCTTCCAGGCTGGCACAGCATGCCGTACCAGGGACCGAACCCTGGTCCTTGTGCTTGCCAGGCAGGAACTTAGACCACTGAGCCATCTCCCCGGGCCCCCATCATTTCCATTTTTAAGTAGGCACAATATCCGCAAGCAATGGAAATGTGGCTGTAGAGGGGGGCGTGCGTTCACATTCTTCCTCTTTCTGAACTAAACTGTGCTTCTCTACAGGCGATCACTCTTGGAATTTTCTCACTTTTCCTTCTAGAAATTTTCCACGCATCTGCAAACATGCAAGCAGGAGACTACACACATCATTCTTCTCTTTTCTTTTTTTCTTGTCTTTTTGAGACAGGGTCTCACAGTTCACTCTGCAGTTCAGGCTGGCCTTGAACTCACTTTGTAGCCTAGGCTGGCTTCGAACCCAGAGTGACTCTCCCACCTCAGCCTCCTGAGTGCTGAGAAACAAGGCCAGGTGTGTACTACCTTGCCTGGCCTCGTTTATCTTTCATTTTTCACCGTTTTTTGTAACACACTATGTCGTCCACTATCTGGTATAACATCCATCTGCCAGGGCCTAGGAACACTCATATGTGGCCACTGTGACTGAGGTATCAGAATCTCAAAACAAGAAGCCAGGCCAGGTATGATGCTACGTATCCATAACCACAACATGCTGGGAGGCTGAGGCATGTGGGTCTCAAGCTTCAGCCCACATTGGGTAATTTAGTGACTGAGCAAGACCCTATCTCAGCGTGAGAAGAAAGAAAAAGGAAGGAAGGAAGGAAAGAAGCCCAGGGACAGCCCAGCTTTCAAACGCCAATCATGCACGAGTGTGCATGCACGCACACACACACACACACACACACACACGACTGATGTTTCCTGTGTTGCTTCATCCCTCATTCCACTGTGGGGGGGCACTGGCCAGAAGTCTGTATGAGATGAATATGCTGAGATAAAAGACTTTTAGAGAAGCAGACTCAAGTCTTTTTTTTTTTTTTTTTTTTTTTTTTTTTTTTTTTTTTTGTCTTTTTGAGGCAGGGTCTCACTATGCAGCTCAGGCTGGCCTTAAGCTCGCATTGTAGCTCAGGCTGGTCTCGAACTCACAACAATCCTCCTGCCTCAGCCTCCCGAGTGCTGGGATTACAGGCCTGCGCCACCACGCCCGGCTTCAAGTCTTTCCAGACTGTGTGGTAGGCTAGAGGGCCACAAGTCAAGTAGGAACAATGCATCCTGCGCTGAGGAATGAATGCTCTGGCCTCGCCCTCCCCACTCGGATTTATGACTTAGATAGGTCAGTCAGGTAAAGCGCCCCGGACCTGACTCTGTCCTTCTCCTTTCCTCTACAGAAATCCCTGAACCTAGCCATCTCCCCAGCCCCTGTCCTTTCCTTTATCTGCACTTCCTGATTCTATCAATAAAAAGCCGCAGACGCTTTAGCCCAGAGTGGTGTATATGAGACCCTCACATGTAGGGGTCTCGGTTAACGGCGGTCCCTCTGGGTCTTCTTGGAGTTCGAACTGGACGTTGACTCCAGGTAATTTTTCCTCCTTTGTGCCATGCCATGTCATGACTTGTGACACCACTGTGTGGTATATATGCTCTCACGTGTTCTGAAACAAATCTATGCAGGTGTCACAAGAGTAGCCACTAACATCATCCAGTGCTTATGTGAAAATGCTATGAGCCATTGATAGTTTATGGAACTGGCCAAAGAAACAAAAGACAGTCAAAGCTCAGGGTTAGGTGGGAAGGGTTTTCCTAAGATTTCCTGTGATCTTAACTAACGCCAACATTTCCTGGGAAAAGAGAAATGTGTACTAAGAAGTTAATAAGATGTAAAAGTCACTGTAGGTTTTCCTAATACGGCACTACATATAAGTGGGTTAAATTAGAAGCTTGAAGGAAAAGAAAGCTTTTTTCTGACCTAGTCAAACAAATATTTTAAAATTGAATTAAATCTTTTCCTACTAGTACTCGATAACTACAATTTCACACTTCTCTCACATGAGTCGATCTGCAGAAGTTTAATTACACTAGTCAGTGCTATGTACATTTGCTATAAAAATTGCAAGAAAAATGTGAAGAACACTGATAATGTTGATGAATTTGACATTGCTGTAGGATGCATGTGATATCATTCTGAATTTGTTAGTTCTATTGAGTTTACACATGAGACAGTGTATTTTAGATATAGCTGGAGTTTAAAAATGGATATGCTAGGGGCCAGGGAGATGGCTCAGTGGAATAAGTGCTTCCCTGACAAGCACAAGGATCTGAGTTCAATCCCCGGTTCTGCCAAAAAATAAACAAATGAATAAAATAAAAATGGATATGCTTCCATTTCAAAATCAAGCTGCTGGGCCAGGGATACAGCTCAGCTGCACAAGCACCTGCCTGCAATGCAAGGTTGATGCCCAGTACTGAAAAACATAGAGTCAGGCTGCTTCTAAAATAAATATAAACCAATATGTAGTATTCAGGAAATTATTTTTTGGGGGTGGTACTGGGAATCAAACTCAGGACCTTTCATTTGCCAGGCAGGTGCAATGCCACTGACCATATCCCTGGCCTGCTAGTGATATAGACAGACAGACAGACAGGTTTTTTTTTTTTTTTTTTTTTTTTGGTATTAGGAATAGAAAGGAAACTTAATGCACATATAAAAAAGATAAACTACAGGGCCAAGGAGATGGCTCAGTAGAATAAGCACTTCCCTGGCAAGTGCAAGGGTCTGAGTTCAATTCCTGGTTTTGAAAAACAAAAAGATAAACTACTGTTATATGGCTGGGAATGTTGGGAAACTAAGTTCAGAATACCTGACCACGTGCAGCTATAGAGCTTCTCTCACAGGATGCCAGGGGACGACGCTCACCATCATGACCAGGAAGTCCTGCTCCAGCTTCCTGGGTGGGAGGTGCCCCCAGGGTGGCAGAGGTCCTGGCTGCCCTCGGGCACCCCTTCACACATCCAAACCAGTGATTCTCTACAGCAGAGCTCCCCACTTTCTGAGGTGTCCTCTTGTATGTCTTTTGCCTTCTGTGAGAATGACGGAAATCTCACCAAACTCCTAAACTCAAGCGATCCTCCTGCCTCAGTTTCTGGAGTAGCTGGGGACCATAGGGGTGCACAACCACAGCTGGTTCTCTAAGGTGAATTTACAGAGGCCAGGCCAGCACCTCCTGCCCACTGCCACCGCCCTGCTGCCAGCCTCCCTTCCTTGCCGAGGTAGGATAAAAAAATAAAGGGTTTTTTTTTTTTGCTGACTCAGGATACCTTAGGGCAGACCTGGTAAGGCCTGCTTGAAGATGCCAACTCGTGTGACATCCATGCCTAATGTGTAACAATTAAGCCAAAAGATACCCAACTAGCACGCCGCATGCGTGGAGAACGTGCTTAAGCGTCCACTATAGTGAGAAACATTTCATTCCCAAAATAAATGTTTGCCTCTTCTTCCTATTATTGGTAGTTTTGTTTGTTTGTTTGTCTTTTTTTTTTTTTTTTTTTTTTTTTTTTTTTTTTTTTTTTTTTTTTTTTTTTTTTTTTTTTTTTTTTTTTTTTTTTTTTTTTTTTTTTGGCAGAAGCACAGGTTGAACACGGGCCCTTGCCAGGGAAGTGCTTATTCTACTGAGCCATCTCCCCAGCCCCATATTGGTAGTTTTGAATGTTAGGTTTTGGGTTTTTGTCTTTTGTTTTTTTCCCATGGGATCAAAAGGTACCTAAGCACATGATGGCGAGTGGAAACTAGGGCACAGAAATCAGGTATTGGCCGTTTTTCCGTGTTCACTTGTGTGTGAGCTTTCATCTTCATGTGGGATGTGAACCAGTAGTGCAACTCAAGTGCTTCAGCGAGCAAGTTTCAGCGCCTCAACTTGGCAACAATTATAAATCAAAATCTGTTAATTTTTTTCTGGAAAACACCAGCATTTGGATCTTTTTAAAACATGTAAATTTCTTATTGACAGCAACTAAATGGTGTTTGTAGCACTTTTATCACACGGTGGATTCCATCCAGTCACTATACTTTTCTAACTGAGTTGTCTTACATGCTAGTACATATTTTTAATGTTGTCCAACTTTCTGCGCTGTTCCTGTAAGTTAAAACACATTGAACTGTAAAAAAATAAATAAAGGAAAGGAGGAGACAAGGAGAAAAGAGACAAGGAAATCAAGATTTTTAATACTTTTTTTAAAAACCCTGTAGCTTCAAGTCTAAAAAGTAATTGAAGCTTCTTTCCTTCTAGGAAACTCACTAAATCAATCAATCAATTAAGCCTAAAGGTCCTTTAAGAGAAGTGTAAGTTCAGACTCCTGCATCCTCAGGAAGCAGTGACACTGGTGGGCAACAGATCACAACCTCATATACACGTGTCCAGGGCCAGGGAGATGGCTCAATGGAATAAGCGCTTCCCTGGCAAACGCAAGGGTCTTAGTTCAATTCCCAGTTCCGCACAAAAAAAAAAAAAAAAAAAAAAAGTGTCCTCACAGACAGTAAAAATACACATCCCAGGTCGCCCACCTTGAAGACATCCCTTAAATGTTCCCATGAACTTCACTGCAGTGCCTGCAGCTGCAGCCTCAAAACTCTAGTAAGCCCTTCTTGCGTTTCTTTTACTGACATGTCATAAAAATTCTCTTTCTGGGATGGGAGTCAGTGAGCCTGCAAATTTACTTTAGGCTTTATTTTATTTTTTGCAGAACCAGGGATTGTCCAGGCAAGCACTTATTCTACTGAGCCATCTACCCGGCCCCAACAAACTTATTTTAAAAAGGTGGGACAGGCTCTTCATTTCAGCCTTGGGACCTCTCAGACCCAGTCTGGTGACAGCCCTAGGCCACAACTGAGGTAGTCTAGCACCCCCTGCTGGGGTGTGTCCCCCGCGGCACTGGGCACAAACCTACAGGAAAAGTGGGAAAGTAAGACCAAGGCAGCCCCCTACCAAGAAGGAAAGCAAGACAAGACAGGAAGATGGCTTCCATTGAGGGACTGAAAGGGACAGAGCTCTGAAAAGGTGGTTGGACCGACTACCAACAAAGAATGGAGGGGCCAGGGAGATAGCTCAGAGGCATAAGGGCAAGTGCAAGGTTCTAAGTTCGATCCCTGGTATGGGGTCAGAGAAAAGGATGGAGGACCAGTTCTATGGGGTGGGGTGGTAGGCTAGGTTCTGATTGGGCTCGGCTAGGTTCTAGTTGGCCAAGACCTCAGTCCTGGTTTCCTTGTTCCAGAGGAAGCTCATGCTTTAGGGTCACTTTGGTTCCACAAGGTGATCTTCTGCTTAACAGCAGACCTTGCCATGGGGTGGACTATGAGGCTCTGCTTGGCCTGGAACCCAAGGTGATTAAGGCTTAGGGTAATGGCTGCAGACTTCTAGGCGTTGTTCAAGAGCAGAAATGACAATCTCTCAGAGCTTTCTATAATAACAAACAGCCCGGGGCAGCACAAATGCCATAGGTTCACCACCACTGCTCTAGAGGGATTTCCAAATGGAGGTTTAAAATCCTGCTGATCGGGTAGATAGTGGAAGTTTGTCTTGCTGATCTCAGTGCTGAAGTAGGAGAGGTGAGGAGAATTCAGGGCTACTCAGCCTTGTAATCAACATTTCCTGGATGCTTAGCACACACCTCCATGCACAACTGGGTGGGAAGTGGACTCAGAGCAGTAAGCTAATACAGGAGACAGGAGATGGAGCTGAGGTGGCCGGCTTCCACCTGCTCTTAGTTACCATGCTTGGGGCATCTGCACATCCAGCCTCTGGGTCACTGACTCCCGAGAAGAGAACACAACTCATCCTTCAATGTCTACTAGATTGAGGGCCCAGGGCTTTGTCATCTGTCCCTTAGTGGTCTCTCTGTTCCAAGGACAAGACATAAGAAACAGCCAGAAAAGCAGTGTGCAGGGTCCAGAGTGGACCCTGGACCAACCAGCCCTGTGGAGAAATCTTGCTTCTCAGTGTGGCACTAGGGATGGAAAGCAGGGGCTGTCTCTCAAGGCCCTCTGGGGCTCAAGGGTTTCTGTATTTCTGGGAAGAATTTCCTGAAATCAAGGTTTCAGGGAGCTGGAGATTCCCTTCACCCCGCTAGGCCTACGGCTTTATCTGGATAGTGGGGCAGTCACCAGAAGCCACTCAGGGACTGGGTCAGTACCTCAGCGGTGGTGGCCGTGGCAGTGTCTGGGAGAAACTTGGCCCCAGGGAAGGTGGGACCTCCAGGCCTCTTGCTCCTGGTAAGCAGACTGCACACCAGGCTCAGGGTCAAGGCGCTGGGGCGGGGGAGGAGCGGCAGAAGCTGGAGGGGGCCCAGGAGGAGGGGCTGGGCTGCGGGGCGGTGCCAGGGCTGGGGGAGGGACAGGACAAGCCAGAGAGGCACCAATCTCTCAGAGAAGTCTGGGAGAGAACCCGAAGTGACAGGGAAGGAGGTGAGGAGGGACATCAAGGGAAGGGTGGGTGACAAAGACCGCGGGCCACACATCTAAAACCCCTGCTTCAAGGTGACAGCCCTAGGGCCTTCTTCACTGGACGCCTCACTTTCTGCACCAGTTCTTTTCTGGTGAGTCCAAAACCCCTTGTCCAGGAAGGGCTGTCCCCAGGGAACTGGAGGGAGGTGGTGGTGACAGAACCAGAAAGGAGGCAAGCTGCGACCTTGCAGGAGAGACCCCCTTTCTTGGGCATGATAGGGCTGATGGCAGCGCCAGCCCCAGAGGACCGAGGGTCCACCCGGCCAGCCCCCGTCTGCCTGTTTACTCTTCCCAGGGACATTTGGCCTCCAGCTGTCTGCCCTCCCGCCCCCGCCCCCGCCCCCGCTGCTGGCCTGGGCCTGGGATGGGATGAGGGCTCTGGAGCAGGGAGATTCCAGACGGAAGCCTAGAAGGGGCCAGGGAAGGCTCAGGGGGGAGGGAACAGGCTAGAAAGGGGCTGCTGGTGTGGGGTGGCGCAGACTTGGGGGTGATGCCAGGAAAGGCTGTTTCCCTGTTCCTTCCCCTCAGTCCCCTGCAGGAGGTGGCAGCTCTCTGCCTGTAGAGCTAAGGATTGCACTTCGGTGGTCTGCAGGGCTGAAGCATGTGGCGGCTGCTGATCCTGCTGGCCTTGTGGCTGGGCACAGAGGGCGTGGGTGGGCTTGAGCTCACCGTGGTGCAGCGTAAGGGCCTGCAGGTGGCCCTGGAGGAGTTCCATAAGCACCCACCTGTACAATGGGCCTTCCAGGAGACAAGTGTGGACAGCGCCGTGGACACGGTTCGTGGCTGTGGACGTGCCAGGTTGGGAGGCTGAGGGCTACACCCAGGAGACCAGCGCAATCCTGGGAAGCTGGCAGGGGAAAGGCCACCAGCTGGGCCACCTCCTCAACTATGCTGGCTGGAAATGCGTGGTGGGGGTGGGGCTGGGCCACAGACCCAGCTCATAGCAAAGGCCGCCTGTCATCCACAGCTCTTCCCAGCAGGCACCTTTGTGAGGCTGGAATTCCGGCTCCAGCAGACAGGCTGCCGGAAGAAGGACTGGAAGAAACCCGAGTGCAAAGTCAAGCCCAATGGGGTGAGCATGTGACAGGAGGCCTGGGCTACTGCTGGACAGAACCCAGAGGTCTAGGGACAAGCCCCGGGGAAGAGGCCCACTGTGAGACGCCTCCTCCAGGTGGACACTGGCCTGGCCTAGGCAGGAAAGTAGGGCTGGGCTGGCAAGGGGAGCACAGGCTTGCCTGAGCAAGGGCCCAGGGTCCTGGTGGGGAAAAGCCCGGGGACAGGCTTGGGCAGCGCCTGCTCCAGGCCATGGTCCACTCACAGTGAGCTTCACAGAAACCAGGGCACAGCTGCTGCATGGCCGGTCCCTGGGCTGGGGTTCCAGGCCCCGCTGGGAGCACTACTCCTGGGCTTTGGGGGTTCCGCTAAGGGAGAGAACTGGACCGCAACGGGGAGGCTCTGGTGGGGTCAGGAGAGAGCTCACCTGGGGTGGACTTGTGCTGTTACATGACTGTGCCAGGGCTGGGGAGATAGCTCAGTGGAATAAGTGCTTGCCTGGCAAGTGCAAGGTCCTGAGTTAGATCCCTGGTACCACCAAAACAAACATACGTGCACCCACACACATGCTTGCCCACACCACACCCCTTTACTCTGCTCATATACATGTGGCATGAATGTGGATAGGTACACATCAGAAAGGATTCCCGCCCCATGACCACTAAAGTGCCATGGTGTGAAACTTCAGGATTTCTAAGTTTTTTGAGGCAGGCCCTGAACTCACTATGTAGCCTGGCTGGTCTCAAACTGGTGGCAATCCTCCTGCCTCAGCCTCCTGAGGGCTGGAATTACTGATGTGCACCACTTCAGGCTTCTTTGGCTTCTAAACTCTTCAATTCCTGGAATGGCTATGCCAAACCGAGTGGCCTGCAGGATCCCTTGTGCCCCAGGCCACAGCCTGCCAGGGCAGCGGTCTCCTCCATGGGCCCCACACTCCACCCTCATGGTGCTGATGCCACCCTCACCACCCTCCTCTCCCCAGAGGAAACGGAAATGTCTCGCCTGCATCAAATTGGACCCTGTGCATAAGGTTCTGGGCCGGATGGTCCACTGCCCCTTACAGACACAAGGCCAGGTAAGCTGGGCAGGAGGCTTGCATAAGGAGGAGGAGCATGAAGGGGCTCTAGGCACGGTGCGCATTCCTTGGTGGCACTTGGGCACTGCCTGACCAACTGCGGGTACCATCAGGACCTCCAGGAGCCCCAGTGCACCAAGGTGCAGCAGGCCGGCGAGGACCCCCACAGCTTCTACTTCCCTGGACAGTTTGCCTTCTCCAGGGCGCTGCCCCCTAGCTGAGCCCTGGCCTGGTAGGTAGCCGAGGGAAGGGACAGCCCTCATGGTGGAGACTGGGATGTGCTGGGCTGTGGGTGGCAGGACAAAGATGGGCTGGAGCCTGCCAGAGCTGGGGCTGAGGGGAGATGGTACCCGAGCCTTAGGTTCATTCCTCTCCTCTAGAATCACAGCTGGCTTCCCAGACAGCGGCAGATGGCCCCTCTCTCCCCGGCAGAAGATCCACTACAGCTAGGGCCAATAAAACTGTTCTCCAAGCCTGTGTCCTAGACTTCTTATGTTGCCCAGGACACTCAGCTCAACCTGTAGGAAGCCACAGGAAACAGGGTGGCAGTTAGGGTGTGGGTGCGTGCACATGTGTGTGCACACGTGCATGTGGCTGACAGGTGCGCAGGACAAGAGGAGCTCTTGTGCAGGACCGGGGCAGAGGACCTGTATACCAGGCACTGACAGAAACAAGTTTAGAGCTGTTTAATGGAGCTGGGAAGAGATTACAGAGCAGGCTCCAGAAGCACAGGCCTGGGCACCGTGGGCCACTGTCACCTGCACAGGCAGGTGTGCACTGTTGGTATGTTCTTGATCCCAGCCACATGCTACTTGAGAGCTGCATCCTGCCCATGTGTGAGGGTAGGGAGTGTCCTGGAGGGGAGGGGAGGGGCTGGCGTGGCTCTGAGGACAGGGACAGAGGACTGCACAGCTGCGCATGCAGGGTAAGTGACCACTGTGAAGGCCGGCATGCAGAACAGGAAAGGCAAGGCTGTGTCCAGGCCACAGGGCATGCTCAGAAGACAAAAGAAGAGGCTGATCCCTCAGGGTGGAGGGTCTGCTCCGCCCGGGCCAGGCTGTCGCTGGCCTGGCGGTCCAGGTCACGGCACTCCTGCAACGTGTCCTGGAACTGTCTGCAGGCCTCTTCCAGAATGGAGCTGCTCCGGGGAGGCCAGGACTCCCAGTACCCAGGCTCTACCCAAGGCTGGGCCTCCAGGGCTCTGGGCCCAGGACAGGAGCTGGGGTGCAGGGAGCTGTCCAGGTCCCGGCACAGCTGGTAGAGTTCACTGCCACGGCCACTCACACGCTCCCCATCGATGACTTTCAGGCCAGGCAGCAGCTCCTGGACCGTAGCCCAGTAGGATGGGCTGGCACACAGTGGATTGCTGAGCCGGGCCAAAGGGTCCCGGAGGCGCAGGTACTCCAGGCTCTGCAGCCCAGCCAGGCACTGTAGCTGACCGGGGGTGGCCAGCAGGTTGCCCGCAGCGTTGAGACTCCGTAGGTTCTCACAGGCAGCCAGCGGTTCCAGTCCGGCTAGCCGATTGTTGGAGACATTGAGCACAGTGAGCTGGCGCAAGGAGGCCAGTGGGCCCAGCTGGGTAAGCGCGTTGCCCGACAGGTCCAGCCACTCGAGGCCCAGGCACTCTCCCAAGCAGCCCAGGTCTGCCAGCCCAAGACCCTGCAGCTTCAGCAGCAAGATGGACTCCAGGGCGAACTCACCCGTGTGCGACTTCAGCAGCTGGGGCGTGATGCATGGCCCATCCACCTCCCCTGGCTTCTCGCCTAGAGGCTCCATAGGACACCAGCTGGCTCAGGTGGCTTGGGCCCTGGCAGGGCTATGACAGGGGCCTGGGTGCCAGCGGGTCGGCCACTGCTCTGCCCTGAAACAGGCACCTTTGGGTATTCACAGGCCGTTGCAGGGAGGCCTGGCTCAGGTTTCTGTCAGGAGGGCCCACAGGTCCCTGAGGAGAGACAATTATGGGTCAGGTGGGACTCTCCCGGGCACTTCTGTCAGCTTGATGCCTGATCTGTGCCTTTACCGCCAGAGCCAGTGACCACGATACCAAGGCTGGGACACAAGGCGCAGGCCCTTGCCTCAGAGGTAGCCCTGGCTGGTCCTGGCGGGCACAGCCATGCTGCTTGGGACTCGGCCAACTCTGCCAGTCCATCCTGTCAGGCCTGGGTAGGGGCGCAAACCCATCCTTACATCACTGAGGTGCTCATCTTTAAAATATCAGATTTATTTCTAAATAGACAACAGGTCACTGCCACCACCAATGTCTTTTGCTTCCTTCCTGGGATAGCGATATCCATGCAGACCCCAAGGGAGCACCCTGCCGTTTCATGCATTCCAAAAATGTTCTCAGCTGGGTGTGGTGGTGCACACCTGTGATCCGAGCAGGGGAAGCTGAGGCAGGATAGCTCAAGTTTGAGCCCAGCCTGGGCAATTAGTACCTTACGAAGATGGTGTCTCGAAACAATGAAAAACAGGCCAAGAATACAGCTCAGTGCAAAGGCTCCAGGTTCAATCTCAAGTACTATGTCAAAAAGCAAAAGTAAATGTCTCTCAATTTTTCTAAGTTTTAAGTGGTTTTCAGGGTCGGTCAAATAACTCAGCAGATTAAAGCACCTGCATGCAGGCACAGGGGCTGGGGGTTTGATCGTGAGGGGTGCTGAGATAGCAACTGACACTGAACCTGGTGCACACGTGTCTGTAATCCCAGCTCCTGGGAGGCTGTAAACAGGCGGATCACTACAGTCCCATCTAGTAGTGAGACCCTGAACATCCTGTAGACCCTTCCCTAAAATACAAAAATAAAATAATAATAATAAAATAAATAAATCTAATGTGGTTTCCCGAGAACATCTTGACTGGAGCCATGGAGTCTATGCCTTTCATCTTAGGTGAAGGAGTTAAGGCCAGGGAAGCCGTGCAGTCAGTGGGTACAGCCGGTTCCCACACCCATGCTACGCACTCACAGCAGTGCCTTGCCTGGCATTGACTGGCCACAGGTCACCAGACAGCTCAGAGCCACCTGAAAATGTGTCACCGTTTGAAATGGCAAGCTGGGGGTGACCAGCGTTGAGGGCACTATCGGGAGGGAGGCGTGGAGGCACCTGGGCCGGCTCAAAAGGGTGGAGGCTGTCAGGGCCCAATGCATGTGGGAGGTTGGGTGTGAAGAGGCGGCAGGGAAAGGACCCAGATGCTGCCCACAGGTCAAGGCTGAAGCAGGGAGGACTACCCCAAAGGCGGCTCCCGCGTGAGGCTCAGCAGGGCAGGTGGGAGACACAGGCAAAGGTCCTCAGGACCGCTGTCCCTGCTGCTTACAGATTCTGCAGGTATGGTGCTGGCAGCCTCCAAGTCCGACTTCATACAGTTAACACCACTTTTGTTCTTCCTCCACGGAAACCAGCCCAGAGCCCTGGGCTTCATCTCCGCCTGCCCTGCCACCAAGCGGTCCCTGCAGGGAGGCGGGGGGCTTTGAGCAGGTCCTGCACATACCTCCCACACCTCATCCCAATGGAGAGACTGACAGCAACCACTGAGTGTGGAGCAGGGTGTGTGGCCCACCTTCATTTGTGACCACAGCTGCCCTTGGCACAGGGCAGAGGGCGCTGTGGGCACTGGGCCCCAGTGTCTGCCACAAGCATCAGCAAGATACGGTCCCAACGCAAAGGAGGGAACTGGTAGATGGACCCAGCCAGGTGGCTGGCAGAGGGCTCCTTCTTAGGCTGGAGGCAGAGGGGACAAGATGGGACAAGAAGACATCTGAGGGATGTGGGGATGCAGGAGACTGAGCTTGACCCTCGGCGTGACACACAAAGATCTTCCCCCCGCCGTGCTGAGTGAAAGTCCTGCGACTGGCTGGGAGCCAAACTGCAGGAACCGACACTGAGCAGAGGTGGCAGCTGAAAGCTGCGGAGGGCGTGGGCACACAAGCACGGGAAGTACCTGGGGAAATGGGTAGGAGGCCCTGTGCGGTGAGAGGGCAGACCAGAGGCCACCTGCTGCTGAGCTGCTTGGGCACCAAGGAAGGTGTGAGGCTTTCCAAGAGGGGCAGTGACACTGGCCAAGAGCAGGTCCAAGATGGAACCCTGGATGGGCAGTCACAGGTGGCAGCAGAGCCAAAGCCAGCCACAGGGCTGGGGAGGGACTGGCCTAAAGGACTGGGTCGGAGGCTTCTTCTTCAAGAGATGGCACCGGAAAGGACAGCAGCAGGTGTAGGCAGACAGGGACCCACGGGGATGGTCGCAGTGCTGTCATCACACTATGGCTCCAAGCACAGTTCAGAGAAGCCACGGAGCAGGAATCAACTGAGAAGAATGCAGCGCTTCCTCCCCCACGGGCCCACCCAGGCAGGAGGAGCGGGCTGTCCTGCCCTCCCTGAGAAGCTGCCACTGGGCATGGGTGACAGCGGCATCGTGTGGCCACCGGAAACCCCACCTTCCCTGAGTTTACAGAACGCCCCAGGGCAGCAGACAATGGGCCAGCACTGTGGACGGCCCCCCCGCCACGGGAAGAAAGGGGATCATCCACTTGGCCCCGCCAGAGCTCAGAAGGACCTGGCGCCATCACTCCCGGGGCTCTGGAGGGAGGCCACGCCCAAGGGAAAACACGCCCACCTGCGCTGAGCCTCAGTTTGCCTCTCTAGGAAATGAGGCCAGAAAATGAAGCAGAGCAGGAAGGAACAAAGCCAATGAGAGACGGGGGGCCCTCTCCTCTGCCCCAAGCCCCTCCTCAAACACTTCAGAGATCTTTCTGGAAAGACCAGTCTTTGCTGTGGGTGCTGCTGGCCTCTGCCCTCTGGACACCAACCAAACCACCCAGTGGAAAGACCCACAGCTGTCTCTGGACATTGCTTAATGTCCCCCGGGGGACAGAAGTGTCCTCAGTCACAAACACATCCCCTAGCTCGGGACCCCACGCGCTCACCCTCGTCCTTTTCCACCTATCCTCACTGCTGTGGAGCTGGTTCTGGGGTCACACAGGAGTGGCCACCAACGTGTCCATCAGGGTGGCTCACCTCCCAAGGGGGCCTGTGGCCGCCGTTACCCACCCACTGCCCGCTCCTGCACTGCAGGGAGATGAGCACTTCAGAAGAGGGCAGCCTGGAGAACACCGGGCCTCTCCAGCCACTGAGCAGGATGCTGACAAAACTGTTTCAAAAATGCTACTGTTTATTGATCATATAAAAACACTGCATAAAAACTAGTCTGAAGGGTCTGATCTCAGTATAAAAAGGGGGGCAAGGCAAAGTAGCGAGAGGCAGTCTAGGAGCGGCAGGACTACGGGTCCTTCTCCTCAGTTCCTCGGCAGGTCAGTCATTTTCCAATGTCTCACTTGAATGGGTCCCAGTGACACACAGAACTGACGGTCTCAGAGGGACTGCAGAGGGGTTTCCAGAGTTGGCACTCAAGTGAGGTATGGTTTATGAGGCTGAGAACACACACCTCACTTCTCTGACCCCATTACAGTGGCCACCTCACCTAGTGACCAGCACTTAGGCTGCCTGGACACAAGTCCAGTGGGATATGTAGGGCCTGGCCCCTGCCCACCCCACGCTCTCCAGTTCAATCCCTGGCTCATCATCTGCAGGTGCTGTGCTTGGGCCTACAGGAGTTCCTTACCCACCCTTCCCCTCTTCCAAATACAGGCATCTGCTCTGGCAGGGGCGAGGGGTGACAGAAGAGGGACAGGTGCTGCGAGGGAGAACAAGGATCTGGTAGCCTGAGCCTCAGGACAGCACACTGAGGACTGGACACCTCTTGGCTCTCTGGGCCATCTGTGGAGTCCTGGCCCTTGGGGCTCCCTAGCCACTATGGGGTCCTTGAGACTGTTGCGTGTGCATGGTGTACACACTTCCCCTGGCTACTTTGCTTCCAGCTTCCTCCCTTCCTTTGGGAAGTCTGGGAGCTTGTTGTTTGGGTATAGGCATCAAACCTAGGGCACCTTACCACTGAGCTACAGCCTTTTATATTTTATTCTGATAAAGTCTTTGCTAAATCATCCAAGTTGGCCTCAAACTTGCTATCTTCCTGACTCAGCCTCCCAAGAAGCTTACATTACAGGCATGGGCTCCAGACTAAAGCTGCTTCTTAAAGGAATGTGTCCATCTATCCATGTGGATCAACTCTGCAGGTCCCCAACACCTACTATGGAATATTTCATACTTCAGTTTTAAAAAACATGTAGTATGGCTCCCACCACCTAGGAAAGCAGTAGGACAACCTCTGCACACTGCTGGATATACATGGATCCACAGGGAGGAAGTGGCAACTTGTCAAGGACAGAGATGCTGCCCCTATATATACTACAGGTCTCAGATGGTGACATCCAGGATGTAGAACTGTACCCTACACTTCTCTGCCACAGGGTTTCCCTGAGTGTCCTGTGAGCAGCAGAGGGCAGGCTGCACCTCGAAGCTCTCGAGGTTTCTGGAACCTAGCTTGCCATCCATCCCGGTGTGCCCACCCCAGCACGCCAGGCAGGCTACGGGGTCTGCTCCCTCTCGGCCGGGTCACTACTGAAGACAAGGCGTGGCGGAGTGTAGTGAGGGAAGTTCTCCAGGTTGGTTTTCAGAAAGAGCAAATGTTCAATGACCTCTACTTTGAGTGGGGGTTTCTGGTCTACAATGGTAGGGCTGTCCTGGGAGGCCAAGACATTCGCTAAGAAGGCTCTTGTGGGCGGGCAGGACAGGTAGATGGTGGCCAGCTGGGCCAGGGCCGGCCAGGCACTGCGTTTCTTTTCCCAGTAGGACAGTGGGTCCTCCTGGGCTCCAATGATCTCGTTGTCCCGTAAGTATCTCCTGACAATGACGCTGGCCAGGTGGTTCTCAGTGGAGAGAGATGCCCCGCTGCTCTGGGACACCAGGAGTCCCACACTCTCCAGCTGCTCTAGCAGGCTTTTCTCCCTCTGCCCCAGCAGGAAGGGGCCGGGGTCGCTGTGCCTGCGCAGAGACTCCCGCTGGCCCCTCCGCTCAGCCCTGGCCCGCCTGGTGGTGCCTGTGTGCACACCCTTGCGCCTTGCACTGGAGGCGGGGAAGGACTCTGTCACCATGATCTCCTTCACCTTGTACACCAGGACCTGCTTCCAGTGGTCAATGTCAGCCCCCTCGGGCAGGATGGCCTCGACCTTGCCCTTGAAGCGCGGGTCCAGCAGGGTAGCCAGCACAAACTCCTCGCGGTGGAAGAGCTCATTGAGCTGGCGGTCTGTGGAGAGCTGCAGGGCCAAGCCCTCGGCCAGCCTCAGGGCTGTACCCACGTCCCCAGCACTCTGCTCCTGGAAATGTCTGTGCACCTGCTCCAGGAAGATGTGCAGGTAGCGCAGCTGGGGTAGCACCTGGCTCAGGGAAGCCTGGGGCATGCTGGCCTCGCGGACGACCATCTGGAAGGGCTGCAGGAGCTTAACCAGACTGTCCGCCAGGCTCCAGAACACAGTGGACAAGGCAGTGCCGGCCTTGCCTGGCTGCTGGATCTCGGCATATGCCTGCAGGGCGGGCTGCTGCCCCACCAGCCACTCCATCAAGCGGTAGGCCGAGCCCCAGTCGTCCGAGAACTCCTCAAAGGGCTGCTGGGCTGGGAGGCCACACTGCTGCTGGACCTGGAGGAGAAGGTTCCGGGCCTCTGCCGAACCTTGGAAATGGTTGCAGATGGCCCTGGCGGTGCCCAGGATGATCTGGACGCTATGGTGGTGACACAAGAAGTTGCTCACCAGGGAGTCAAGGCAGTGGGTGAAACAGGGAATGTGGGTGTAACCTTCAGCTCTCACCGCCCACTCCAGGCTGGGGCAGCCACCTGATACCAGGAAACCAGCCCTCAGGGAGCCGCGGCCCAGCCACAGGCTGATCTGCTCCAGCAGTTCTGGCTGCCCATCCTCGGAGGCTTTCTCGAGGGGCAGGCCCCGGACCCAGAGTACCGCGTGCTTCCGTAGGTTTACCGGTGATGCGGGCTTACTGGCCACCCAGTGGGCAGCAATGGCCACGTAGCTCACAGCCGAGTCCTGGGCTGACACAGAAGCCGTAATGTGGACGTGGCCGCCCTCAGCCCACTGCATGTCCTGAAGCACTTGGTCACCCATGGCCTCGTGCAGCAAGGGCAAGGCTTTGTCAGAGAAGAAAGCTGGCGAGGGCAGGCGGTAGCAAGGGTCCACCTGGGCCATGAACCTCCTGAATGGCAGAGAGGACACGAAGGACAGTGGCAGGGTCAGGCCACAGAGCAGCTCTGTGACTCTGTGGTTCCAGGCCTCAGCCTGGGGCCAGGTGGGGTCATATGTGTCACCCGGACTGTCCTTGACAGATCCAGGAGAAGCAGGCAGTGGTGGCTGGGTCAGGAGCAGCTGCTCGGGTCTGCCCAGGGTTAGCTCTTTGCCGCTGTCCTCCCAGGGCACAGTGGCCAGGGGGTCTCTAGGTGCCTCAGGGTTGAGGGTACCAGCCTTCTTCTGTGCCTGCTGTGGCCCAGCTGGCTGCTGGCCTGCACTGCCTGGTGCTGGCTTTCCATCCCATTCCATGCTGTGCTTACTGGTCAGATGCCGAATGAGACCTGAGCCTCGGGACCGCCCTTTGGCTCTGTCCCCTCTGACACTGGTGCCACACAGGGTGCAGGTGACATGGCAGGCGTTTTTCAAGTCTCCAGTAAAGAACTGTCTGATATCTGGTATGGTCAGGTTATGTGGGGCAGAACCTAAGCCCTGGGCCTCTAACTGTGTACCTTTAACCATGGTGCTCGAGTGAGGCAGCTCCTGGAGGCTTGGCTTGGGCCCCGACTTCTCCATCACACCACAAAGCAGATTCCTTCTCTTCCGTTTTTTTGGGTACTGCGGCTCCTTAGCCAGAGGAGCTGGTAGGACGTCAGCCCGTCTAGAGGCCTCGTCTGCCTCGAGCTGGCTCACCTCTGGCCTGTCAGGACCGCTGCCCTCATCAGGGTGGAGGGGAGATGGGACCAGACCCAAGGCACAGCCAGGGCTGAGCACCAGGGACCTTGTTCTCTTTCTTGTCTTTATCCCTTCCTCTTTCCATCCATGAGCCTTCTGCTTGGATACTTTTCTCTTCTCAAGCTGCACAGGGGGCTCTGACCCAGGGACAAGCTGGAGGTCACAGGCTCCGGAGGGCCCCTCTGGCTCGCTTGTCCATGGGCTGGCCCAGCACTTGGCACGGGCAGCAGAAGATTGAAGCTCAGGCCGCCCCAGAGAGTGGGGTTTTCTCTTTCCACCATGGGTGGGGAGCCCAAGAAGAGCACCTTCTACCTGATTCTCTAGTTGAACTTGGTCCAAGCCAGGTGGACAGTCTGATGTGCCACTAGGCACGTGCCAGACAATGCCCTTCCGCAGGGACATGTCTCTTTCCCCCTTCTTTTGGGGGCTGGAGAGTCTGGCTTTCTTCTTGTGGCCACTGCTGGCCTTGTTCTCTCTGTCAGCCATATCAAGTTTGGCTTCAGTCTCTGGCAGGCCTTCCCTGGCAGCCCCAAGCTTATGAGGGGTGCTGGTGCCTCTGGTGCATGAGTCAGGGCTGGGACACGCCAGGGCGGAGGCTGGGTTCTTGGGTCTGGCCACAGGGGTGCTGGCACTCACACAAGGCTCCTGCCCCATTGGTCCTGAGGGGCTCTGTCTCTTGGAGGGGCTTTTGATTTTTTCCATTTCCAATATGCTTGGGAGCTTGGGACAGTGAGAAGATGGGCGGAGGCTGGAAGGCAAGATGAAAAGCAGGGAACTCTGGGGACCACCATGGAGAAGTGGAAGCCAAGAGGGGCAAGAGAGGCCCGAGAGAAGGCAAGGTGCACCAGGAACACAACCGTCCAAGCCAGGACAGGAGCCCCTGAGGCCACGCCTCCTTGGGGAAGCATGATTTCCACTGTTCCAGCTGGGGCCCCCGGTCCTTGCTCACTAGTGGATTCTGTTCCGCCTTCTGACTCTCTCTTCTTTCTTTCTGGGGTCTCAGAAGTGGAAGGCACTTGGTGACTTCTGCATGTGTCATGGATACAGAGGAAGGCAGGCCAGGCCCGCGTTCACCGACACTGCACAACTAGTGGCACCCTGAAGACTCGGAGGACTGCGCAGGCCGTGAGACCCCAGGAGGGGCCTGGCCTCATCACAAAGCACCCCCTCACCAGATCTCACTATAGAAGAGGCCAGTGCTAGGTGCTGTGAGTTCTGGCCAGGAGGGGGGAGGAGCTCCTGATCTGTGTCCCCAGCACCTGATCTCAGCTGGCCTAGGGGCATGTGTACAGTGAAGGTGCGCAGGGCTCGCAAGCTGCACAGTGGACTCTGTCCTGAGGCACACAGGCTTCACTCACATCCCTGGAACAGCCCCCCAGGGATATTAGCCTCCTGCAGGGCAGGGCTGGGCCTCTGCCTACCAGGGACTCCCAGAGGGTCCCTCACTTCCCACTCCTCTACAGCTCCTGCAAGGCTTTGTGCTATCTCCAAGGGCTCCCCTCAGTGCTGAGACTCTTCAGGCTCCCTGTCCTCTGGAGATCCTTTGGGGCTGCTACCTGGGCCTTTCTTAACCCCCCCTCCCCACCCCCCATCCTTGCAGCTAACCCTGTGCTGGTAAAGGGGCTCCCCGGCCATCCACGCCACCCTGCACTTCAGCTTCCACTCCTCACACATACACTCATGTCCGTGGACCTCAGGCTGAGCTCAAGGCTAAGAAGAGAGCTAAGCTGAAGAAATCAAAACAAGTGTGGTGAGCAGGGACAGGGAGACTGGGAAGAAGACAATTTTATACTCCTAGCGTGAAAGAGGATGAGATTAAAGGAGACAAAGATTAAAAAAAAATCTGAATGAGTGACATCCAACATTCTGGATCACAGAAGATGGCAGATGGCAGGGCGGCCTCTAGCCCTGTTCGAGGTGGCTTGGATTCTGCCACTGAGGAGCTCTTTCTAGCAGCCAGGGTCTCAGAAGGTGGAGAGGCTACAGCCAGCTGCCGGGGCAGCAGGAGGGAGAGGCTCACTGGGGCTATGCCTCTGAAACGCCAGGCCCTGGGCCCAGAAGAACTGCTCCCTATGCCACATGACAGGAGACCTCAGCTCTTAGTCTATGACTGAGGAAACTCCAAGCCGGGCCATCAGTCTACACCTTCAGAAGCAGCTTGCAGTGAGGATACAGAACAGGGCATTAAAACCAGGCCATGGTAGAGAACAGTACCAAAGAAGGCACAAAAAAGGCACTAAGCATGGGGCCACAGGCCTGTAATCTCAGTGCTCTGACAGGCTGAGGCAGGAGGATTGCAAGAGCCCAGCCAGGGCAACTGAGTGACTTAGCAAAAATTTTCTAAAAAGCTTAAAAAAAAAAAAAAAACCACCACCAAAAACAAAACTAAACTAAACAAAGGGGGGGGGGGGGGGCAGTAGCCCTGTATGAAGGTCCTAGACTTAATCCCCAGTGTCAGGGGAGGGAAAGGGCCTTAAAAGAAAGAACTTAGCTATCAGAGCTGTGGCCAGGAAAATCCACCTTTCTTCCACAGGCACCAAAGGCACCAGTCCTGTGCTGCTTCCCATTGGCCATGCCCAGAGGATGCTGTACCTAATTATTAAAAAACCTCCCTAATTACCCACAATGAGCCCACACTGAGCCCTCAAGAAGGACTTGGGAAGCCGGGCGTGGTGGTGCATGCCTGTAATCCCAGCACTGGGGAGGCTGAGGCAGGAGGATTGTTGTGAGTTCGAGACCAGCCTGAGCTACAAAGTGATCTTAAGGCCAGCTTGAATTGCATAGTGAGACCCTGTCTCAAAAAAAAAAGGAAGGACTTGGGAGAAAAGCTACCTGGTGGTGCCCAGGACAAGGACAAGCACACCTGGAAATGGACTCAGTACCGCAAAGCAGGGAAAGCAGGGACAGCTCTAGGACACAGGGACATGGAAGAACTTTTCCTGTAAGGGGTGGTTTACCTTGGGCTACAGCTTCAGGGTCTTTAATCCTCAGCCCCGACAGATGGATCCAGGATTTCAGGCAACTGACACAACACCAATGCCACCCAGTTCTCTTCCACGGGAGCACGACAGGGTGACATGAATCAGAGGACGGTGACAGCCAACCTTGAATAAACAATTCTAAAATGTAACTTGTGTGAGTGCTGTGCTTGAGGCTAACTCAGGCGTTGGCAGGCTGGGTCAGCACTCTACCCCAGAGCTAAAGCCCAGACTCTAGAGAAAAGAATCCACACAACTTTGATTAAGAGTAAGAAGGGACTCATGGCACAACACAAGGTGACAACAGAGGGGAGGATTACAGCCACAAGACAGGACAGGATTCTAGACCAGGGAATGCTGAGGCCTGAGCAGGTCACAAGTGAGGAGCATCCAGCAGGAAGCAAGAAGTTGAGAATGGGGGGGTGGGGGGGTCACCTGCAGATCAGTTCAGGGGTAGCTCATGGGGATGGAGGGGAAGCTCCCCACACAGAGTAGTGCTGAGACTGATCAGGAGGAGTACAGGGCAGCTGCCCAGGCAACACTGACGACAGAGAGGACAGAGGCGCTACCACTCCGAGATGCCCAAGTGGCAAAGACAGGGAAATCTAAATGATGGGAGTGAAAGCAAGAGAAGAGACTTTCCAGAAAGGAGCACACATAGGAAAGGAGCAGCTGACAGGGTGATGAAGTGTGACAAGTATGCATGCAGGGGACTGGTCCAGGTACCCGAGACCCCAGAATCCACAGATGTTCAAATTCCTTATATACAACAGCAGTGTTTGTGCACTACACAATCCTCTGTACTTTTGCAACAAAAATACAAACGTTACGGAAATAGTTGTCATCCCCTATCATTTAGGGAATAAAGGCAAGGATAAAGGTCTGGATGTTTGGAGAAGATGCCAGTTTTATTTTCCTGAAAATTCTGATGCCCGTGGGTTGCAGGACCTGCAGGTGCAGACCCTGAGGTCTAGCCTCTGTGGAAGGCCCCTGCACTTTGGGGTGGAGATGGGATAGGCTTGGGGCATCTCCAACAAAACAGGCCAGAGGGGCAGAGAGATGAGAATCTGTGGAGGAGAAATTTGAAATGCATACCAGGAGACTGCTGAGCGCTAAGTCGTGTGTGCAATGTTTAGAAGAAAACTTCTTTTTTTTTTTCTTTTTTTCTGACAAAGAAGGAAGAAAGAAGGGTACAGTGGTAGGGATGTTTGGGCCTTGTTCAGGTTGTGGAGGGAAAGGTGGCAGCTTATTCCCCAAAGCTTACAATTGCGCATGCGCCGCCCTCCAGGGGAGGGATGCCAGCGCCTCTAGGCGGGATGAGGAGCCTTAGAATTTATCCAAGCCTTGGCTCAAAGAATTAAGAGACCTTCTCCTTTCTCTAATCCTTTCTAAGAGCAAGGAAAGAGGGGCAGGGCCGCTGTTTTTCAGTTGTTGTTTTTGTTTTGTACTGAGCCCTTGCACAGAGTTGTTTAAATTTTAAGATAAGGTCTCACCAAGTGGCCCATGCTGGGCTCAAACTTGTGGCCCTCCTGCCTCAGTCTCCCAGGATGCTACCACATTCTCAGAGGCCCACGGAGGGCAGTGATGGCTGCTCCTCTCCGCAGGTCCCGGGAACTCTCCGCAGCCTCCCCCTCAACCCACCAAGACTGAACCCAGGGCCTTCTCACGGAGCTGCAACTGCTGCCTTTTTCCCTTCTTCATTTTGCGACAGCATCTCTAGAAGTCACTAAACTGGGATCCAAGGGGCCGGGGAGATGGCTCAGTGGAAAAAGCGCTTCCCTGGCAAGCGCAAGATTCAGTTAAAACAAACAAAAAACGGCTCCAACTGCTGATCCTCCTGCCTCTGCCTCTCATGGGGCCGCCACAACGACTCTCGCAGGGGAATTTTAAAATACATGCCCGACTCTCACATCTTGAGTTTGTCCTCACCCCCTACAACCGTAAGGAAGTGGAAGGCGAAGGACAAAAGAAAGGCAGAGGAAGGAAAAGCCCAGACCCAATGCAAATTTAGCTATTTACAAAACAGAAGGGGAGCGGAATCTGCTGGGGTGCACCTGGGACCCCAGACTGGGAAATTCAGCAGCGCTGGAGACCCGGTTTTCAAAGCAAGGGGTGGGGGTGCAGCCCGGTGCTAAGGCCCCAGGTTCAGTGCGCACGCCGCCCCCTCCGCCCGCCCCACAAGGAGGTGTTGGAAGTAAGTCAGCATCATCAGACCCCACGCAAAGCAAGGGTCTGGAAATGGGGACCCCACGAGCAGAATGCGCTGCGCCTTCCGGGAGGTCGGGGCTAGTCCCGGGCTCGAAACGTGCGCGGGGTTCAGCGCCGACCTACGCGGGCCGCAGCCCGGGCTCTGCTACCCTCCTCGGCGTCTCTGCGCTCCGTGCGCGACAAAGGCAGGGCCACCTCACGGACCTATACTGACTGGGGGCTAGGTCTTCAGCGGCCCCGGGGAGGATCCCGGCACCGAGGGAGCGAAGGCCCCGCATGGGTACAGCAGCCTGTGCTTGCAAAGTGGGGGCCGCCATGCGCCTCCCCGGCTCACCTGAGGGCCAGGTACGGACGGAGATCCCACACCGCGTCCCCGCACAGTGCCTGAGGAGCCAACGGGGGAGAGGGCAGGGGGCGGGGCCGCTAGCGGACGTGGCCTTGCGCGGAGGGGTGGGGAAGTCTCCGCGCGCCCCGCCCACAAATCTGGCGGCGGGCGCAGTGCGCAGGCGCAGGCCGCCGCACCGGAAGTGAAGGCGCGGCGCGGAGGTATTGGTTGCGCGTAGTGGTTTTTCTTTTGTCGGTATCGGGTTGAATTTGGGATACCTCGCGCATGCCATTGAGCTATCTCCTGGCCCCCTTGGACGTCGGTTTTTGTTGTTTGTTTTTGTTTTGAAATACTGGAGGCAGAATGCAGTCCCTTCTCACTGAGATAATCCCAGCCTTTTTCATTTTTATTTTGAGATAGGCAGGCAGGGTGGCTACATTGCCCAGCCTGGATTCAATTTGCCAGCCTCCCTTCTTGGCTTCCTGGAGTGCTGAGATGATTGGCTAGGCGGCAGGCCTTAAGGGTCTTCCAGGACCTCTTGGCTCTTTGCAGCACTCCTCGTGTCCCAAGTAAAGGAGCTCCAGGCCTGGCCAGTCCTCTGAGGGCCGCTGCCATCAACATGTGCTTACAGTTCACTAATTATTTACTGTTTGAAGCTCACTTGATCCTCCCCATCCTTGCCTCCTGGTGCAAGAGCTGGTGCCCACGCTGGTATCCAACCCTCTCGAACACTTGGGTGCTCCTTTGTCCCATCGGTGCCCTCTGGGAAAACCAAGTGAAAGGCTGAGGGCTGCGCTCAGAAGCGCGGCGTCCCCAAGGGCGGGAGTTTCAGCTTCCTTCACAGGGCTCGAGGTGATGAGTGTGGGAATCGCTGAGGGTCCAGGTCCTAGCGCAGCGGTTGCCAGGGGCACGCGTGTAGCTTCCACGGGACTGGTTCAGGATGGCAGGAGACACTTAGGACTGTGACAGGCGCAAGCAGGGGTAGGGGCTATGCTGACATCTGGTGAGTATGGGATGCTGCTAGCATCCCATAGTGCACAGGACAGCTTCTTCCTGTCTCTCTAGATCCAAAGGACTATACAGCACTGTCACCCTGTCCCCAGGGCCGTGTCAACGGAGGTCTTGCCCGCTGGTTTGAACAAGCTAAACCTACCTGCACGACTAACCCTGTTTGGCATAGCATGGAACCCTGGGCCTTCGAGCCTACCAGACCATTCTGTACAGGTACCCATGCTGCACATGGACCCACATCACTGTAGCCCGAGTGTGGAGTGTGACTCCCAGCACCTGCGTTGCCCAGCTACCGAGGACTCACCCTACAAGTGTTCCCAATGGGCATCATGCTGTAGACCCCGAGGTTCTGCACTAGTAGACCCAGCTTTGGGCCCAGGGCACTATGAGTTACTTTTTTTTAAGAAATATTTTAAAAATTTATTTATTTTAATGTATTTAGCACAGGGTCTCACTATGTAGTTGAGACTCGTAGTAATGCTCCAGTCTCAGCCTCCCAGCACTGAAATTATAGGCATGTGCCACCATGGCCAGATTCAGTGGCCAACTCAGTGCACCCAGGGGTGGGGCTGGCATGGCATGTGGTGCTGGGGATTAAATCTGTTCCTGTGCTTGCCTAAGCAGGTCCTTAGTCCGCTGAGCTATCTTGCTGGCCCAGAAATATTTTTTAATTGATCAATAAAATTGTACATATGTATCACATACAGTTTTTTTTTTTTTTTTTTTTGGTCTTTTTGAGACAAGGCCTCACTGTGCAGTTCAGGCTGGCCTTAAGCTCACTTTGTAGCTCAGGCTGGTCTTGAACTCACAACAATCCTCCTGCCTCAGCCTCCCTAGTGCTGGGATTACAGGCATGCGCCACCACGCCCAGCTACTAGTATGTGTCTTGATGTGTAGAAGTAGAGTGTGTTGGCCCATGCCTGCAACTTCAGCCAACACTCAGGAAGCTGAGGGAGAAAGACCACTGCTATTTTGAAGGCACTCTAGGGTACACAGGAGTATAGAGAGCCTATCTCAAAAACAGTATAATAAATCAGTGAGGCTATTTAATGTATCTATTACCTGACCTTCTTGTGGCAAGAACCATTAAAATCTACTCACTAGGGGCCGGGGGAGATGGCTCAGTGGAATAAGCACTTCCCTGGCAAGTGCAAGGGCCTGAGTTCAATCCCCAGTTCTGCAAAATAAATAAATAAAATCTACTCACTAGTATGTTAGTATTCATTACTTCATTACTCAGTTACCATGGCATTCCCTTGTCTTAACTCAGGTTGTATCCTTTGAACAATATCCATCTCCCCAGTCAGTGATTCTGAGACTTTTTTTAAAAAATGTATTTAGTACAGGTTCTGCAGGGCCTCACTACTTGGATCAGCCTCCCCAGCACTGGGATTACAGGCGTGGGCCACCATGCCCTGTGCACCACACCGCATGTCCACTGCTGTCTCAGCGAGCCCCCAGGGGGGGTGTCAGCACGACAGGCCAGGGATCGAACCCTGGCTGCTGCACTCTGCCTAAGCAGGCACCTTCCTGAGACTTATTAACCAGAGCGTGGGTGAGCTCACACGGGACTTTGGCCAAAGGCTCTTGCTGTTCTGTGAGGCAAGATGAGCAAACCTGGTGGCTGTTACCAGATTTTGTTCCTGGAAACCACAAGGTTTAATAAGCCCGTGGTGGTTTTTGGCACAAAGGGAGATTACTGGGGGAGGGGACTTCTGCCTCCGGGCATCAAGCCCAGATTTTCATACCAATCAGAAGTAATCCTGTTTCTGTGCCAAGCAACCAGAAGCACCAAGGGCCTCACTCTGAGGCTCCCAGGGGAGAATAGTGCCTGCCTCTCTCTGGAAGAAGGATGGGTGTTGCTGCCACACCCATCGTGTACCAGATCGCTCAGGATGGCGAGGCAGGAAAAATCCATGGGCAGTTCTGGGGAGGCCTGGAACCAGGGCATACAAAGGTGCAGGTACTTCAGTATTGTCCTCTGCTTTCCGGGGCAGCTCCTGATGTTCCTATGAGGACTTCTCATCCAGGGAATGGCACTGTCAGAAATACTGCTGCACTCAGACTGGGATCGCTGTCCCCGGGGTGACACAAATTGAACTCTGCTGGTGCTGCCCCCTGCTGGCCACACTAGGAAGGCAGCTTAGTGTAGCCTGGCTATTGGCTCAAGTGGGCTCCCAGCAGTCTCCAAGGCTGCTTCCCACTGTGCCACTTGGTATGTTCAGCTCTGGGATCTACAGGACTTGGAAGCTTTCCTCTGAAATATTTTAGTTTCTGAGAGAATAGAATCCCAGCCAGTGGGCAGATAGAGCTGGCCCTGGGGTCTCTCTTATTTTT
This sequence comes from Ctenomys sociabilis, assembly GCA_004027165.1. NCBI lineage: Eukaryota > Metazoa > Chordata > Mammalia > Rodentia > Ctenomyidae > Ctenomys > Ctenomys sociabilis. The sequence goes on along the minus strand of PVKA01004456.1, from coordinate 7,636 downwards.
TATTGCGGAACTGGGGATTGAACTCAGGCCCTTGAGCTTGCCAGGGAAACGCTTATTCCACTGAGCCATCTCCCCGGCCCCCAGGTCTCTTTAATATTCATCAACCCTTTTGTCATTTTGTGCTTCCTGATTTGACCTGAACCCGTCACCCACCTCCCTGCTGCCAGCCTCATTCTCCTTGTCAAAGGTCCTCTCAACCTCTATCAAAATCTGAGGGGCTCTTTTTTCCCTATCAATAGTTGGAAGACTGTTTTTGTAGCTTTAACTGCATTCAGCTTTTTATTTATTCTTGGCAAAACCTGCTGGAACCTGTACAGTCCCACCTGGGAAAGCCCAGGATGGAAGCCAGGTCTCCCCAGGGGGTGGAAGGCCAAGCCAGGCCAGAGTACAGTGGACGGCAATCTCAGCCCTCCTAGCCTTCCTGGACTGATGTTTGTGACAGAAATGGGACCTTGAGTATAGTGGCACCTTGGTACTTGTTAACTTGTTCTGGAGGTGAGACAAATCCCAAACTTCTTTGGGGACAAAGGCAGTCGACACAGAGTTCTGTCTTGTGCATGGACCACCAAGCAAATACAAGATGGAAAGAAATTTCCCTGTGAAAATGCTTCCAGTACAAAAAACAAGCTTTCAGCACCACACTGGAATTTGTCTGCGCCTTAGTGTGTGGGATGACAAGGCTTTGGCACTGGTTCTGTTTCCAAATCTACTTGCTTGGTCTGAACGGCCCAAGCTGGAACCCACCGAAAGCAAGTGGCACAGATCCTAGCCTCTGTCCCCACAGCGCCCCACCTGTGTCTCTAGGACCTGTGAAAATGTCTATTTCTCATCCTGAAGGGCACCTCCACCTTAAAGGTTCTAAATGAAAGCAATGACTGCACAAGAAGAAAAAGCTAGGAAGCCACAGGGCCAGCCCCAGGCAGTCCACAAGTGCCCAGGCAGCAGGAAGCTGCTCTGCAGGACCCCCTCCAGGAATATGGCTTTGGCCTGCTCTCCCAAGAGAATCCAGCATCATACACTGTCCTGGAAGTGTCAGGATGCCCCAACAATGTGACACCAAGCTAAGAATCCAGAGAACAGGAACCGGGTGCAAGGAAGCAGCCCTCTGATGGACTCTTCCATTCCCTAAACATCCCAGAACTGAGGCCCCTGTTCTGGGCACACAGCTCTAAGCCTCTTAGGAGCCAGGCATGGTGGTGCATGCCTATGATCCCAGCATCCTAGGAGGCTGTGGCAGGAGAGACACTGTCTCAAAATTTTAGGAAAGGTAGGGGATGTAGTTCAGTGCAGAGTCCCTGGATCCAATCCCCAGTATCACAGACACCAAAACCTTTGCAGTTCCCCACTGCCCATGGGATCAGCCTAAGCTGCTCAACCCGGTCCAGGCCTCAGCCACTGCTTTTGCATCACTGCTCCCCAGCTCCAGATGTTACTCCACGCAGGAAGCCAGGCAAGCGGATGTCAACCCCTAGAGGTCTAGGAGGAGGCCACTCTGCAGGTGACACGGGGGCCTGCTTCACTGCACGGCCTGGGGGCTGCCCTTGTACTGTCAGGGACACTCCGGCCATCCAGGGTCCATTTAACCACCTTGTCTCCCGCCTCTCCCCAGGCCTGGCTCTGGGCCCTACTCAGGACAGGCAGCAGGGCCCACGTCTCGGGGAACAGTGGTCCTCAGTGTCCATCTACCAGAAGCGGAGCTCCGAGGGTGTCAGCTACAAGGGCTCCTTCCTGTCCCGGATCCACCTGCCGAAGGGGGCAGCAAGCAGACTCCACAGGGGCCAGGCTTTGCCCACCAAACTGTCATCTTGTATTACCGTTATTTATTAGACATGGATCAGTTTTGGGGCACCGGGCATGCTTGCCACCCCCACCCTACAGGAAGGCTGTGGAGATGAGGGGAGGGACTTGGAGGGTTGTGTGCATGCACAACCCCAAGCCAATAGCTGGCAGCACAGAACTGAGAAAACTGGGTGAAACACATCGGATTCTATAGCTGCCCCACAAGTGATGGCCACCACAAGCAAAGGGGCCCTAAATGAAGAACACTGAGTGAGGCCAGGGACCAGGCCAAGTGGGTGAACTCTGTCCTGACAGCTCTGGGCACACAGGCAGCTTGCTATCTTCTGGAGGAGCACAGGCTGGGGGGTCTCCAGCTTCCCCCTGACTCAACCCCGTATAACCTGCACTTTTGTCTCTCACTGTCCCCCACACAGGGGGTGCCTGATGGGAGGGCACAGGCCCAGCCGTGAGAGCCAGCGCCTCAGTACCACTCCAGCGGTGTCACCTGCTGCTTGTCCTCCAGCTCTGGTCACTTGGATGCTGTTGTGAGGGGTTGTGGGGTCTGTGCTACCACAGCACAATGAGTACAGGGTTCCCAATGGACAGGAGGAGGGCGCTATGCTCAGCTGACAGGCTCTAGAGAAGGGACAGAGGAAGGCCAGACAGAACATCATGAAGAGACATGACTACATGACTATCAAGGGTCCTCACAGCTATGAAGGTCACTCAATGTCCTGCAGTAGGTCTTAGCCCAAAGCACTATGCTGATTTTAGGTGTATGAATGTTCCTCTAAGACACTGTTTCAGAAATTTCACACCTAATCTGACAGCACTGGATACCTCACAGCTGGCGAGGACAGACCCCACCTTGGGCTCGTGGCCAAGGACACTGTCTTCACCTGTGCCACACCTGTGCCACACCTGTGAGAGATGGATCCCACCTTGACCAGCTGCTCCCAGGACCTCCTTGGGAGGAAGAGAGACCCCAGGAATATCCTGGCTCCAATCTGTCTGAGCTCAGGGCTTCCAGACCCCTGCCTAGCTGAGAGGACCGGGTATCCTAGAACCCCCTGGGCCCTGGACGTGTGGACCCTGAGGTGCTAACACAGGGGAACACAGAAGGACCAGGACAGCCGTGGGGAAGGTGGGATGAATGTCACCAGTGATGTGGAGCCAGGGCCATCTGGAACACTGGACACCTGAAAAGCACATGACATTAAGGTCACTGTCTCATTTGGGGAACCTCCAATCCCCTTGAAAGCCACCTTCACCCTGTCCCGGTCACTGAGCAAACCCTCATTGTCCCTCTGTTTGGTCTGGTATCACCCAGTTTCCCCACCACCCTGTAGCTTGGCAACCCCACAGTGACATGTGTGTGACAGCCTCTGGAAGAAGCCCATGGACAGAGGCATGCTGGCAGGTGGCACAGTGCAGACAGAGAGCCGTAGACCAGCCTTTCTTGCTTTGCTCAATACTGCACCTGAATCCAACCTGGAACTGTTCCCTGGCTCTGCCTTCCCTGGCTCCCCACCTGCTGTCCCACATACCTGGGGCCACACGCAGCGTCAGTCACTCCCACAGGAAGCGCACGTACCAGATGGTCTCATTCTTCAGCTGGGGCCCAAACAGGGGGTTCAGCTGGGCCAGGATAGCAATGAGCCAGCTGCCGGGGATAGCAGTGTGAGGGGGCTGGCACAGAAGGAACCCACACCCACGCCAAGGGAGGCCTTGGTCTGTCCCTTCTGCCTGACAAAGAACACTGGCCAACCTGCAGATGGCAGGGCCTGTGTCCTGGGAGATCAAGAAGGGATTCAGGGAACCATCCACATCCCAGCAGGCATAGGATGGTGGCCCACGGTTTTCAGGTTTCGGTTTGATTTGTAAGGTCCTTGCATTGGGGCTGGGATTGGGATTAGGGGCAACTTGAGGCAGACCCCAAGGCCAGGGTACCGCCTCTACTAGAGCCTCACAGTGTTGCATCCCTAAGACCCCTCCCTTCTCTCTCTGTTTTTTTGTTTGTGATATTAGGGATTCAACCTCAGGGCCTTTGCACTGAGCTACATGCCTGAGTCCTTTAAAAATTTTTTTTAAATTTTGAGACAGGGCGCTGGGGAGATGGCTCAGTAGAATAAGTGCTTCCCTGGCAAGCCTAAGGGTCTGAGTTCAATCCCCGGTTCTGCCCCCCCAAAAACTAAATAAATTTTGAGACAGGGTCTTATTAGGTTGCTCAGTTGCCCAGGTTGGACTAAAACTTGAGATCCTCCTGCCTCAGCACCCCCAGAATGCCAGGATTACAAGTACATGCTACCAGCCCAATTACCTTTTTAAAAAAAAATCAGCATCTCATCACTTCATCTGTTCTGCCTGGGTTGTTCTGTATTAAGAACACCCACATATGCCTATAAAAGTATCAGACTTAGGAAGAGGAAACCCTACAGGTTTAATGCAGTTTGAGATGAAATGAGCGAGTGTGTCCTCAAAACTGGAACTTCAGGCCGGTGTAGTGGCGCATGCCTGTAATCCCAGTACTCGTGAGGCTGAGGCAGAATTGTTGTGAGTTCGAGACCAGCCTGAGCTACAAAGTGAGCTTAAGGCCAGCCTGAATTGCATAGTGAGACCCTGTCTCAAAAAGACAAAAAAAAAAAAAAAAACCTGGAACTTCAGGCATGATGGTGCATGCCTATAAACCAGGCACTCAGGAGGCCGAGGCAGAAGGATCACCATGAGCTCAAGGTCAGCATGGGCTACACAGTGAGGTCAGGGCTAGCTGAATTCACAGTGAGACCCGGCCTCAAAAAAAAGCAAAACAGTCACAGATGTGTGCCACCACACCCAGCTGATCTTTATGGGGCCAGGGAGATGGCGCAGTGGAAAAAAAAAAAGCAAAACAACAATAAAAAGTCCCCTAGAACTTGAGCTTCTCCCTGGGATTAGCAGCCAGGGCAATTTAAACCAGGAGCAATCCAACTGCAGGACCAGGCTGTGTCTTTCTGTTGTTGTAAAAATGAACACTTTCTAGGAACAGCAAGGACACTAACTGGAAACTGAATCCCCCGTGATCTGTGCCCCAGGATGTTTTTCTGTATCCCCACAGTCCCTTCCCAAGCATGCCAACTATTCTCTCCCCTACTGGCTCTAAGCTGGCTGCATTTGGTTCCTGGGGATGCTCATCAAAACAGATTCCTGTCAGGGCTGGGAAGATGGCTCAGTAGAATAAGTGCTTCTCTGGCAAGCACAAGCGCCTGAGTTCAATCCCCACTTCCGCAAAAAAAAAAAAAAAAAAAACCAACAACAACAAAAAAACAGATTCCTGCTAGGTGCAGTGGTCCACGCCTATAATCCCTGCACTCTGGGAACCAGAGGCAGGAGAATCATAAGTTCAACCCTAGCCCAGAGCCCAGGTAATTTAGTGAGACCCTATCTCAAAAAACAAACAAAAAAACCCTCTATACTGGGGTATAGTTTACTGCCACAGCCCTGGATTCAATCCTCAGTACTGTAAGCAAAGCAAAACAAATGCACAAAAACAGATCCCGGAGTGCAAGCCTGACAGCTAGGATCTACTAGGCCTGGGGTGAAGCCCCAAAGCTAGAGCTAAGAATCTGTCCAGGCTCTTCAGAGGCCCAGCAGGTTCTTGGGGCAACTCATTCTTCTCACAGGTGGGCTACGCCGCCCTGGGTTGTTATAAAGCGCATGCAGCAGACCCATGAGCAGCAGAGGCAGGGTCAGAAGGGCGGGCAGAAGGCAAAGAAAGCACGGGTGGTACTCACAAGAGGTAACAGCACACAGCAGTGGCCACCAGCATGGTGATGATCACCCTGCAGCAGAAGAGGATATAGGTCAGAAGGTCTAGGCAAGGCGAGAGAACAGCTCTTGGCATCAGCTCCACAGACGCCCTGATGCCTGAGGTCTACTCAGACGCTCGCAGTGTCACCTCTTGCCCACCCTGCACAAAGAAGTGACAGTGCCAATCCTGCCTTCATCTCCCTTCTCCACCACCCAACATGTCTCCATCTGACTGCAGATCTGCCGTCCCAACATGACATGACCCTGTAAAGTGGCCCGAGGGACTCCCAAGTTCACTGGGCAACAAGAAAAACGACAGCCCAGAAGACAGGGCAAGAAGCAAGGAGCCTGGAAACTATTTCTGAGGCTAGGTTGTTGTAAGAGAATACCATCCACTCAGAGAAGAGGGAAGACAGAAGCTTAAACACTTTCTAGAGTAGCCGAGAAGCAATCCTACAATGCTCTACAAAGTCGTGCTGGGGGACCCATCAGCCCCGCCCATTTTTAAGAACCAAGGCGACACGCATGTCTCCAAGCCACCCCTAGCCAACGACTAGGTGAATCCACAGTGGGGCCTGCGACCTCTGACCTGAAGCACTTCAAGTTGCTGCTGTAGGCTTGCTCTCCCTCTTTCATTACCCAAGGCTTGGGCCAGCACTGGCTGGGCACTGCGGAGACAGGCTTACGGACAAAGGGAGAACATTTTGTAGCCGACAATAGGTGGAAGCAGCCACTAGGTGTGCGTGCGCACAAATGTGCTACAGAACCTTCAAACATAATACCCGCTAAAAATGATCCAGTGCACAAACTGTGCCGCGCACTGATGAGTGTTTTAAGTACATTACTTGAGTAACACCCACCGCAGTCTTATGAGGCTGGCGTTGGTATCATGCCCTTTTACCAGAGAAACTGAGGCACAAGGTCACCAGCTGGCGATGGGGGTGACGCTGCGCCAGCGCCCACCCGCCCGTTCCCGCTGTAGGAGCGACGCCTGGCCATCTCCAGCTCTACGACCCTCGCTCCTTGTCTCGGTGTTTGTCCTTTCTCCGGGGCCTCCTACCGTTCTCCCTCCGAACGCGTCCCAGGGGCGGAGACCTCGGGGGAGGCAGCTTGGAGAGTCCCCGGAGCGGTGCTGGCTGCAGGGCAGGAGACCACCCCGGGCGGAAGGGTGGCCAGGGCAGGGACCGGGGAGGAGGGTCCGCGGGGCGCCAGGGCCTGTGCTCCTTCCTTACCCGCGGTTAGGTCCCTTCGGCACGAACCAGGGCCCGGCGATGCCGATGAGGCCCCAAAATGTGGTGAAGATGATGACCGGGAGGGCAAAGGAGTGCGCCGTCATGGCTGGGCCGGGATGCCCAGCGGGACGCGGGCCAGAGACAGGTGCGGCGAGCGCAGGTTCCGGCCGCTCAGAAGGCGGGGAGCATGCGCAGTGGGCACCGAGCTCCGGGGGGCGCCGCCCGGCCACCCTCAGGCCTAGCGCACTGTCACTCAGGGGTAGGGGGCGGGCATTCCTGGGAGTCTGCCTGCCGATTGGCTGAGTGATGTTACGCCCTTTAGAGAGGATGGATGCGCGGTGGCAGGCGAGGGTGGTCTCTGAGTTGGGCTTGAGTGCATCGCGCTGTTTCCCTAAGCCCAAAGGCCCGGGAGTTTAGGACTCCCCCAGAGTTATCTCCTACTGAGTCACACGCTCGGCAGGCTGCCTAGGCCCACGTTTTCCCCACGAGCCGGCTGGGGTCAGAGATCCGAGATGGGGAGGGCGGCCCACTGACGGAAGACTCCTGGAACCTCTACCCTGGGAGCTCAGGGAGAAGGGGGTGAGGTTGGGCCAGATGGGTCGGAATTAAGCCCTCGACAGCTGGCAGGCACAAGGGCTAGCACCCCGCAGCTGCGCTGGGCCACGTAAGGTGTCCTCTGCAGAAAACAGCCCATGGCGGATGAAGCAAGGCCTTTGGGATTAGATCCTTGAGCGAAACAGCTCGTATCTCTTCTGCACAGATCAGTGGCTTCCGCAGGCAGCTGTAGCAACATATGCTGCTCCCAAGAGCCTTCCATGCTTACTCCCTGGATTCAGTTC
>PVKA01004455.1:68021-99089 GCA_004027165.1 Ctenomys sociabilis | reverse complement strand
TCAGGTATAAAAAATAAGTAAGCAGCTACACTCTTAATTCACTGATAAGAGATATCTGCTAAAATAATATCTGTAAATATAATATCATGTATGCACCTTGTACAATACCAAAACGTTATGAAAACAGTTTGCAATGTATTAATTTATCGAATCTGTATTGTTAAGGTGTCTTGAAACTGTCTGAGTGACATTTGTACTTAAATAAAATGAAAGGAAAAAATAAAAAAAAATTCCTATCTTGGCGCTAATACTTCACAGCTGTGAATGCTTGGGCATGATATTTAATGTTGTTGGACCTTGGATTACTTATATCTTGTTATGGTGTGTCTAGTTGTCCCCCCAAAGCCTCATGTAGTCATAGGGTGTGGACTTCTAGAGCTTGTGATTAACTCATGATCCACTGGGATTATGTGTGATCCAAGGCTGGGATTATGGGTGTGAGTACTACATCCCACCCTGGGGCAGAGAGCCTAAATGGAATATAACAAACAGAGAGACAGACTTTCAGCAGGTATTGCTCTTTATTGCATTGTTGTTGTTCCACCACCATGAACAGAATTCATGCCATTCTGACATGGAGGCAGCTGAATATGGAGTTAAACCTTCAGTAACTGTGAGCTAAATAAATCTTTCCTTCCTTCATTTTGGATGTCAGGTATTTGTCCCAGCAATGAGAGAAGAGTAACTAAAACAGAATTTGGTACTAGAGAAGTGGGGTCATTGCTGTGGCTAAACCTGACAAGTTTTGGGGACTGGTTTATGGGAAGAGATATGAAAAGTACAGAGATGTTGTCTACAAGAGAAGCACTAGAAGAGCTTTGGCTATTGTGTTTGGGAGAGTCTGGTCAGAGCTCAAAAGACCAGAAGGCTGTTAGAAAGCCCGCCTGTAAAGAGCAGGCTAGGGAGGTTTCTGCTGGGAAGAAGGATGCATTGGTTGTTGGATTCTAGATGATTTGTGTTATGGTTTGGGCAAAAGACTATCTGAGTTTTGCTCATGTCCAGAGACTTTGCCTAAGACTGAGTTTAAGCATGGCGGACTAATTAATCTTTCAAAAGATATTTCAAAGCAGCCAAATATTGGAGTGGTTGCTTGGCTGTTATTGAAGGCTTTTCGTCAGATTTGTGTTGAGAATGAAGAGCAAGGAGCCCATTCGGATGGTACAAAATGTGAGTTTGACCAGAAAGGAAGCATAAACAAAGCTGTGGACTGCAAAGATGGAGCTGAGAGGCTCTCCATTATGGAGAATGAATAAGAGAACAGAAAGAATGGCCTGAGCGCATCACAGGAGGAGGCAGGTCTCCACCCTTTGCAGCCTCCGAACTGCAAAGGTCAGGGACTTTGCCTTGAGAAGAAAGCTGCAGAGCCCCATGTTCCAGAATGGCAGCAGTGGCCACACCACATTCCAGAATGGTCCTGGTATAGAGAATGTGCGCCCACAAATCAGGGTCAGAGTGTTCAGCCACCCAGGCACTCAACCCCTAGGGCCAAGAGAAAGGAAAACCTGCCTACTGCTCCAGGTGACAGCAGACCTCGGTATCATCCACGTGGTAATGGTTTTAAGTGCATGCAGAATCCAGGAGTTCTGAGGTTAAGAAGGCTTTCATCAGGATTTCAGAAGGCCTGGGAGGCCAAGCAGTGTGCCCCTGGAGGGCAGTGTGTGAAGCTGTGAGAGAGAAGCCTATACAGTGGAAACTCCAGAAGTTTGAGAAAGCCAAGAACGTGGATCATCTAAGGGAAACTGCAAGGAAGAACCAAAGCAGACCTGAGAATGAAGCCATGGGAGCTACAACCGCCAGAAGTGCTGTAGGGGCAGAGCCATATAGGGCCTTTGGAGATCACAACTCAGGGCAGACTGCTTTGAATGTTCCAATTGGAACTATTGGATTAAATGTTTGCTCTGCTGGATTTTGGACTTGTGTTGATCCCATTGTTTTGTACTACCCTGTTGTTTGCAACATTGGGATTGGTAATGCCTATCTTGTGGCTTTGAATGTTGGATGTGCTTAACTTTTCTTTTGTAAAGGAGCTCAAAGCTAAGAGTTTGACTTAGATCTTGGAGGAGCCTTGGGATTTGACTTTTCAGGCATGCTGAAACTGTTGGGACTTCAGAAAGTCTTAGAGATGAACTAAAATGTCTTTTGCACAAAAGGATATGAAGGAGACTTTGGGGGTTCAGGGTGAAATGTTATGGTGTTCCCTCAAAGTTGTTCCCTCAAAGCCTCATGCAGTCATGGGGTGGGGACGTCTAGAGCTTGTGATTAGCTCATGATCCACTGGGATTATGTGTGATCCAAGGCTGGGATTATGGGTTTTAGTACTGCTGGGACTATGGGTGTGAGTACTACATCGCACCCTGGGCAGAAAGACTGAACAGAATATAACAGACAGAGACAGACGTTCAGCAGGCATAGCGATTGCTCTTTATTGTTGCTGTTTTGCCACCATGTACTGCTACTCTCTGCCATGTGCCCTTCTGCCTTGGAGCGAGCTGAGTATGGACTGAAACCTCCAGTATCTGTGAGGTAAATAAAAATTTCCTTCCTTCATTTTGGATGTTGGGTATTTGTCGCAGCAATGAGAGAAGAGTAAGACATATCTGTAATATATTTTTCTCAAAGAGTATGTAGTGAGGACACAATACAATATTCTCCATGAAAGTCATTACATGGTGATTAGCACTAGTTAAAGCTTCAATAAGTGTTGAGTTAAAGATAAAGGGGAATTAAGTCCCATCTAACCTTTCCTGAAAGTTTATGTAATATCAAAATGAAAAGTAATCACATGCAAAAAAATATGCAACTAAAATATCATGAAAAACTAACATGTGATCTTAACATTTAAGAAAATTCAATTGATTCTTCAAAGAATAAAAGATAGATTCGCTGTTTGGTCTTTTATCTACAGAAAAACTTTATCTTCTCCAAAAATGTACTTCCTTGTTTGATAATATTGGCATGAACACATGAGATTCAAATGCTACTTCTTATAAGTTAATTGTTGATATCCATATGGGGTACCAATATTAACAGCTAAAATTACAAAATAGGAGGATCAATTCAGCAACATTATTAGAGATAATATAGACAGCAGCATAAAGATGATTTCTAGAAGAAACATTTTATGTTTAATTGAAATTAGTAATTTATATATGCTTATCAATTTCAATAAAATCAATTTTCTACCCCTTTCTACTGAAGACAGCTTTGGTCCGTGAACATTAGGCAATGGGAAATGCAAGCATGCAAATAACAGGAAGATTTTTTGCTCCTTTCAAGGGACTTTGCTCCATTTGCAGGATCAAGGCAAGAAACAGATATATTTGCCAAATGAAGAAAAATGCCAGGCTATAATTCTAAAAAGATAATGTCAACTTTATAAATATTTTATTAATACATGTCTGTAGAACATAATAATTACATTTATTGGTACATGTTCATAACTCATCTTAATTACTTTATTTCTGTCCTTTACTTCTCTCCCTCCTCTCTGTTTATTCTAACTCTTAGTCTCCTTTCCATTTTTGGAAGCTCAGTTTTCATTCTTTTCTTCCTCATTTTTTTTTATCTCCTTTTCTCCCCTTCCCTCATCTCTTATGTCCCCATCCATTTGAAAAGGAACTCCCTATTTAGCAATCTCCTATTTTTAATCTTCTTTTTTTCTATTTATTTACATTTATAATTTTTGATTCTTTTTTGAGAAAAGTTCTCATTCTGTTGTTCATGGTGGCCTTGAACTTGTGGTCATCAAACCACCTCAGCATTTTGAGTTCTGGGATTACAGCCATGCGCCACCATGACTGGCTTGAATATATCATATAAGGGAAACCATGATAAATTTAAACTTTAATGTCCGACTTATTTTACCTAACATTATGTTCTCAAATTACATGCTTCTGCCTATGAATCCCTCAACATTATTCTTTCTGGCAAAGTATTACTCTGTTGTATCCAAAAATGTATTTTCTTTATCTATTCATGGGCATATAATCTGATTCCAAGATTTAGCTATTATGACTTGTGCTGACATAAACATAGGTATACATGTAACCCTATAATATTATGACTTTAATTCTTTTGTATTTGTAATTCTTTTGGATCTAGATAAACAATAGCGGTGTCAAATGGTGACTAGATTTTACTTTCAAGAATAATTGTCATCACTGGTATAACTGAGATCTCTCATGTACTAAATTATCAAACTAAGTTTTTCTTGTTGCTCACCAAATCAAATTATCAAACACCAGTGTTTGTCTGGGGAGTGGCCTAATATTGATATAAACTTTAACTAATGTTAAATAGAAAAAAATATTTCTCGGAGTTTTGCAGCCGTTTCTCCATTTTTAACATGGAATGAACAGAGAAGGCTCAAAGAGGATAGCAAATTCCTGATTCTCATTAATGACATGGTTAGTGAGTTGAAAAGTGATATGACAATGGCCATATCAGACACCAGTTTCTAGTTGATGTCATCCACAACCTAGTAGGAAAATTGCTCATTTCAGTAGTTCTCTTGCTGCAGTTTTTCAGCTCTTATCTGTAGATATATCTGTAAGCACTACATCTTTTGCATACCACATTCTGATAAGTGTCCTATAGTCCTGAGAACTAGAAAGTATCTGAATTTCCAGAGGAATAAAAGGCTCAAATTAAATAACTCAGTATTCCATAAATGTGTGTGCCAGCTGTGCGAGCTTATTTCCCCTGTCAATTACTAAGTGTGTTAAATGCATGTCTCTGTATACCTCTCGTGTACTCTTCAGCTCAATTGCTTGTCTTTATTATAGTACTTATCACACAGCTGCCAGTTTCATTTTTTCTAAAATGCAAATTTAATTATGTCACTCTCTGATCAGTAGCCTTCAGTGGTTCCCTGAGGTTTCCAAGGTAACACTCTGACACCCTGGTATAACCTACAAATGTGCTTTGCAAACTGACATTTGTTTACCTTTCTAACATCTCCTATTTTATCTTCCCATCCTTCCTCAATTCTAGCCAAACTGGCCTCTTCATTGCTTCTTTAAGAAGCCATGAAAAACTCCTTTAGTGTTCTTTTTGTTATTTATAATGTCCTGTTCATCCATCTGGACAAATCTTTTTACTTTTGAAAATTCAACACCAAGGATACCTCCATTTAAGATCATTTTGAGCTTTGTTTATATTTAAGCAATACTATAAATACGTATTTACATGAAATAAATATGCTCTCTTTCTGTCCTACAGCCTTTATTGAATAATTTTGTCATAGCCTTTAAAACTTCTACAATTATGAACTTTCCTTATTGTCTTACTCACTGTACTCTTGAGCTTATGGTAGAAAGAGATCCTATCACAGAAATTTCTATATTGCACAGACCCTGTTGAACTGGCTGAATCAAGGTGGGTGCTCAGTAACTGTTGGCTTAAATGATATAACAAAAGGAGGGAGAAAGCTTGAAATACTGATTGATGGACTCCTTATTAATTTGAGTTAATAGTTATATCTGTTCCTTTTAGACCTCATTGTGAATGCAATGTGAACATTCTGGACCCAATTCATTATTATTGTTAATCCTCTAGGGAGTCCTTCTGAATCCTACATGTTGGAAGGCAGAACACCAATGTTTTGCTTGTCCCTTTAAGAATTTCTTGCATGCTGTATCTATTTTGATTATTGTCTCAATTTCTTATTGTGGTCTGATTCTAACTCTTGCCCTTTTTTTTCTTCATTTGTGCCTCTCCTCTAAATTTCGTTTGATGGAATTATGCAACTTATTTGGCCCACTGATTACTGACTCCTTCATATGTGCAACATGAAAGCTTCCTTTGCCCAGATTTCTTAATAACTAAGGTTTACATTAAGAGTTTACAAATAAACAGTAAGTTATTGACTATTGTGAGAGTAGGATGTCTAGAGACTTAGATTACTCAAGTGAGAGTGAGAAAGAAGATGAGTATTGAACATTCTTAGGGTTAATAAAAGACAAATATGCTTGTTAAATATTTCTTTTTGAATAGAACCTAATTTATTACAATAGGCCAGTATCCCTCCCGTCGTCAGAATTTATATAAAACAGTGTGCTTAAATATCTTCAGGGGTAGGTTCCATTTGGAATAAAACCTTCAAATATATTTTGCAATTCAAGTCTTTCAAGTGATACTGATTTTAAAGAATATATCAAGTAATGTATTTGCCTTACTGAGCACTTTAAAGATCTTTTTTCACTCTTGGTACAATGCTGTTAAGAGTGCTTTTGAATTCTTCAACATAACTTCAATGTGTTTTTATACTCTTTAAGTTACCTTATATGTTTTGAAAGATCCATTGTATCTTATGATTTTCTGTGGATACTAGCACATTATTGATCTTTTTTCTTTCCTTTATATTTTATAAAGTAAAAGAAGCCTGAATGCAGGCGTGTTTCCCTATCACTGGACAATCATGCAATGTATTAGAAGGGATACTACCATTGTTAAAAACATATTTCCCCAAACTCTTCCCAAGGGTGAGAAGATGATGCATAAAATATCATAGTTTTATTTCTATGATACAAATAAGGAAGAAGGCCACAGTGACTCAGTACAATATTAATACTTTCTGTGATTTTTCAAACCAAAAAAGGAAAGAAAAGACTCTAGATTGTTATGTGCTGACGATCCTCTTATAGATGGAGAAATCATTACAACTTACTATTATAAAGACATACATATTGATCCCTATTTTTCTGCCCAATAACATAGATTTCCATAATATAGCAAAAATAATTCACTTGTGGCTAATTAGACAACCTATAATTGCCTAGTAAAAATAAAAATGTGACTGAGAGACAGAATATATCATGAATGATAGGTAATTTGTTTTTATCTTTAAAAAAAACAGGAATAAGTGACAGCAAGATAGCTTGGTAGACTAAGCATCTTCTTAGGCATGCATAGGGAGCAGGGTTGAATTCCCAGTACCACATGCTGCACTGGCCACACACCAGGTGCTCCGAGCCCATTGAAACTGGTCATGGTATAGCATATCTATAACCCAGTGCTGGAGAGGCTAAAAACAGGAGGATCACTAAGAGTCCAAGCTGTGTAGTGAGGCCATTTACCAAATCAAAGAAAAGAGAAAAAAAAACAGAAACGAAAAATTTACTAGCTAAAGCATCAACTAGATCAGGAGACTATAAGCAATATTTTCAATTTTTTTAAGAACAAAAGGAGGACATGAAAAAACAGAAAAATATGCCAGTAAAATCGGATGTTATTTATAGTAGAATAAAAAAGAAATACTATCATGTTATAATAAGCTTAAATAATTAGTCTGATTTGGGAGATATATGGTCAAAATTAATTTTAGAGTTCACATTTGAAATCCAATGAGGAGAAGGGATATTCAAATAGGAAACATCTGTGGTAAGCAATTTCAACATCTCTTCATCTTTCTCTTCTAATCTTAAAATATTTCCAATATCTTGCAGTAGGAGTATAGAGAACAGGGATATCTGTCCAAGGAGAATATGTTGTAGATTGAAATAAAAAATGTTACACAAAAACCACAAAATTTTCTAAGAAAACTAAAAACATGTTCAACACTACGATTCTTTCTTTCTTTCTTCTTTTTTTTTGCGAAATCAGGGATTGAACTCTGGCTTTTGTGCATATTCTACTGAGCCATCTCCCCGGCCCAACACCATGACTCTTCATTCTCTTCCACACATTGCTTATTCCCATCGGCAGGTACACTGACATTCTGAGGGGGTCTCCCAGTTATGATGGTATGTTGAGCTATCCACTTTCATTGAGTCTTCTTTGGGATTGTAAGTGAGGATTCATTATTTAAATATCTACAATATGGAAAATATAATGATGCTACAGAATCAGGTAGCAAATATTGATAAGAATGCCAATTACTATGATTTCTTTGCTTTCAGTGTTTTTTATATCTCAGTATACATAAATTGAACTAATTACAAAAGAATGAATAGTAGAGCAAATACCTTCCCTAAGTATTACCTTTGTTAAATAACACTGGATATTTTGGCGGAAAGTGGATATGCTCTGTCTACCAGCCACTCACTGTGTCACTATAACTGTGATGAGGTATTCAGTCTACGCTTATAACCCAGAGACCAAAATTAGCTTGTGGAAATAAACAGTACATGATGAAGACTTCAGAACGACACTGAACATATTGTTACTTTTCTGAGACACCTTTCAATTAATCTGTGGTATCCTTTATTCAGTTGGACAAGGTCTCTTTGGACAGGAATCATAGCACTTGGCTCTCCAACTGTACATGAAAAAATAATAATAAAGTATTAAGCAAGAGAAATATAAGTTACAATGAACTCTTCTTTTGTAGAAAGGTTGGGACAATCCTCTTTATTACAATACATATGTGGAAATAGTATCAACACTTCCCTTACATGGTGTAAATTTTATGGTTGTATATCAGAAAAGTATATGCAGTTAACCAGTGTAAATTTAGACACATAACTAAAAAGAAAGGATTATTAAACAGTGATTTTGTTGGATGTCCTAAAAGACCTCAGGAGCCATTTTAGTATGAGTTGAGACCATCTTTTTTACATTTAAAGAGCTATAAAAGCACAATAAAATATAAAACTGCATTATTTAAATCAGTAATATTGATGCAATACATTCTCCATCAGATTTCATTAAGATTAAATATATACAAACAAAAACTTAAAATATTCATGTATTTTATCAATAATACCATAATGAAGCAAAGTTCTTATGAAATCAAGGCTTTGACATATATACAAAAAAAAATACTACATCCAGTTCTGTGTGAACAATTATCATTCTTTGGAAATAACAGTATCTACTACTTCATTTATACATAAAAAGGAATGAGCTTCTAGCTATAAATTACCCCCAAATTATTACTGCTTAGTGAACAAGTACAAAAGTTAATCTTGATGAATTATGCTAACTTGTAAATTGATACCTAAGTGTGCTGATGACAGAGGTCAATTTAAATGCAATTTATAGAGAGTTGAGGGCTGGCCAAATAGCGCAGCACATTACAGCACTTCTTCAGACAGGTGCAGGGACTCAGGTTTGATCCCCGGCATGCCTTGCTGGCCCCATCCCAGGGTCGCACTGATGTGGCAATTGAGATGGCATGGTGGCACATGCCTGTAATTCCAGGGCTGGGGAGGCTAAAAACAGGAGGATTGCTGTGAGTCAGGTCTGAGTAGTAAGACCCTGTACTAAATACATTTAAAAAAATACTTGAAGATGACAAAAAAAAGCTGAGTTAATATGTTAGTGATGATAAATTTTTCTAAAGCATGTAGACCTATAGGAAATATCCTTGCTCCAGAACATATAGTTAGCGTACAGGGGAAGACCACAAAATCCAAATCTATAGGAGGTTTAACTCCTCACTTTAGAAAATAAAACACTTCAGGGTGGCAGGTAGATGGCTCAGTAGAATAAGTGCTTCCCTGAAAAGCACAAGGGTCTGAGTTTAATCCCAGGTTCTGGCAAAAAAAAGAAAACACTTAAAACTTACTTTACCAAATCTTTAAAATTAGAGCTTGATCTTAGATTTACATGAATGCTTGCAAAGGTGTTAACACTACATTTTTGGTTGGAGAGACTTTCGACTAACAGTCTTCAAAATTTGTCAGACATGCTTTGCTGAGGTTCTATGCTAAGATACTTACTGCTTAGGCAGAGACATATCATATAGGCAATGAATGATTCACTAAGTGTAATACATACACATCATGCACATTTTTACTTGCTGCCACAAAGTAGCTGAGAGCTTCTCTGTGTAATGCAGTAGAGGCAAAGCACATTCCTAGGCACCCTATTTAGGATGGAGCTACACTGCTCAGGAGTAACATTTCTCAGCAATGGGGATGGAGTACAAAATAAAGATTGCTTGAAATTTTGCATTCAGGCCTCAATTTGTTAGAGGGTACAAAGAAAAGGAAAAATCTTACTGATTAAACAAGAAATTGTTTCATAGTTTGGAATTTCATAAATCTACTCAATACAAAATAGAATATATGTGTTTTCCTTCTTAAATGTTCCTGTATTTGGCATTATTTTCACTTTACCTCAAAGCCTTCTGAAGGAATAACGGTATAAATTTCAAATAAACTATTTATTGCCACCACGCCATCTTGCCAATTTATTAGAAGCACAAACCATGTTGAGTCACATTTTCAATAAAGCTATACTATCCTTTGACACTTCCAGAAATGGCATTGACTCATGTCCCTGAAGTACTATTTCCTGTGAAAATGGCCTCCCTCTGAGTAGCCTTGATTGCTGAGTAAGATATTTTCACACAGACTGCAGTAATTACAGTCTGGACAGTAAGTGACGCCATTTTCAAAAGAGGATGAATTTCTTTTCATCAAATTTTGAGCTAGAAATATGGAGCAGAATACCATATAAGACAACATGAGGAAAAAGATCTGCATGTAACTAGTGATGCTTTGCTAAGGAAAATGTATCATATTAACATTAGTGTCTATGAGGCAGGTACTGCCTGTGCTTTTCACACCTTTTTCATAATACCTTTCTGTAACTGGAAAGATTATCAACAGCAGAAGAAAAAGGAGAGCAAGTATTGGCCCACGAATTTGGCACTTAAGAAAAGTCATGAAAGAATGGGAAAAGATTGAAGTTCTTTCCATGAACATAATTCCAAGCATTTAATCAAGCTAGAGAATTCCTAAATCAGAATAAATTTTCAAATAACTGTCAGGATGGGAGGGAGGTTACTAAGTTAAGTGGCAATTCCTTTTTTTTTTTTTTTTTTTTTTTTGTCTTTTTGAGACAGGGTCTCACTATGCAGTTCAGGCTGGCCTTAAGCTCACTTTGTAGCTCAGGCTGGTCTCGAACTCACAACAATCCTCCTGCCTCAGCCTCCCGAGTGCTGGGATTACAGGCATGCGCCACCATGCCCGGCTTAGGTGGCAATTCTATCTAAATGTGTCACAGGCATAATTTTATCCTTAACTTTCATAGCAGTGATTTTTCTGCAAATATATATGTTATGCAAATTGGATGCCAACACACCTAAATAGGTATTTATTTATTTGTTTATTTTTTAATTTTAGGGAAGGGTACAAGGTGTTTAGGGTCTCGCTACTAGACTTGACTCATAATGATCCATCTGTTTACAGTGGCCCAAGAGCTGGGATTATATGGATGGGCCACCACATCCAGTCTGAATTGCCATCTCAGCACACCCCTAGGGTAAGGCATGGCAGCCTGGGGACTCAACCCCCAGCCCCTGCACCTGCTTACAAGCACTTTAATCTGCTGAACTATTTGGCTAGCCCTACATTCACATAATTCGAACTAGCAATCAATTCCATGTAGAGAAAGCCATTAGTTGAGTATGTTTTCAAATTCTGACAAGTTCCTGCATTTCTAAGGACATAGCCTAAGGCTTTTCCCAGTACATTGTTCTACTTGTACACTAGTACTACATAGTATTCTTTTTTTTAACTTTATTTTTTATTTTATTGAAGTACAAATATCAATCAGACAGTTTCAAGACACCTTAACAAGACAGATTCGATAAATTAATACATTGCAAACTGTTTTCATAATGTTTTGGTATCGTACAAGGTGCATACATGATATTATATTTACAGATATTATTTTAGCAGATGTCTCTTATCAGTAAATTAAGTGTAGCTGCTTACTTATTTTTTATACTTGAATTATATCAAAAATTCAATAATTATTTTCCTAGGGGATGACCATAGTACTAGAAGCCAACATGATATCCTGTCCAACCACCATTAGTGCAAATCTTGTCTCTCATAGGATTATGTAGAAGCATAGTGTTATCTATACTGTCTATACACACACATCATGATTTTTTCTTTCTACACCCCTTCTTTTGTCTACACCTGTCAAAGGTGGGCACTCCATTGTCATTCAACTAAATTAGGGGCTTGAACTCGACACCACAATCCAACACAATCCAGCATTCCACAACAATAGGGAGTTATTCAAAGAAGTTTTCGACCATAGCCATTTACAGCTCAGCTTAATATTATGGCCCCGCGATGTATTTATACTTTTCTGGTGGATGGTTAAGACCTATATAGAGCAAGAATTATATACCAACACATATACTTTATATTTCTTATGTGGTCAGTGAAGGCCTCTCAGGGTTTATCTTGTAGTCCTGTACATTATTCTGTAGATCCTTTGTCTGTGTCATCCATGTGGATGAGTCACGGCCAATGCTTGACCAGTTTGCTCTCTGTGAGAACCTGAGAGAAAGTTTTCTCTTCATATGACTCCCCCCAGGCACACTATAGAACTTCAATCTCTTTCCTCTGTGGCTCCATAATCTCCTTGTTCAGAAAATTTGGAGCTCACCTGAGTTTCATGATGTTGTAATACAGGTTCTCCTATGTCCTGAGTCTTCGCTGACCTTGAAAGACTAGGGCAAAAATGTTGGCTGGCCATCAGAATTACAGCGGACTTCTCTACACAAACAATGAAGGCAAGGAGAGCATAGTATTTATTCTTTTACAGTATAGAATTACAATAAAATTTCAGCTATCAAATACTAAACATTTATGGAGCACATAACCTGGGGATTGATCACATGTGCAGCACTGGAGCAAGGCCAGTCCGCAAAACAAAGAGTACCTAAGACAAGCCACATGAACAAGCCGTTGTAGTCCAAAGAACACCAAGCCTACAGGGCAATTCTACAACAGGGTGAGAGCCAGAGGTATGTCATGTGACATCAACCTGCCAAACATATAAATAAATGTACTGAGGTGGATACAGTTAATTTGCTACCATCTGGAGAGAGGGGTCCACCTGGTCCAAGCTTTCTAGAACTTGTTTTCATTTCTACATCTTCTCATTGCTCTTCATGGTCCTTACTCTGGGAAATTTGAGAGCTGTGCAAGCTGTGGAAGCACATGACAATAATGGCTAAATGCTATTGGTATTTACTGTGTGCTAGACTCTATTTTAAGCAATAAATATGATTTAACTCATTTAATCTTTCACATAGCTTCTTAAATGACTGTATGTTCATCCTCAAGAGATAGAGAAAGCAGAGGTTCAGAGAAGGGCCCAGTCCTATAGGAGCAGGCAAGATGGTAAAGCTCATCAGAATAAGAATATAGAGAGCAATATAAGAACAGTAAAACAGAACCCCCAGTGGTACAAACACATTCAGAGGAAAGGGAAGAGTATGGAAATTAAAACGTCAAGAAGGCCCTTATAGTAGAGGTTGAACTTCAGGCTGAAAACTAAAGAACAAATAGCAATGAGGGAGAAAAATATTGTAAGCTATGATGTCAAAGGTGAATGGGTGAGATAGAATAAACTAAAATTAATAGGCTGGTATAAAATGATATGTGTTGCATTGAGAATGTAAGCTAGATTTTCATTTTCTTTGTATATCATTAGTTTCTAAGGTACTAAAATATTGAAATACAGATAGATACAATGTTATAGGCTGTAAACATAATGTCTTTTGATCTCTGGAAAAGTCAAATATTTGATGGCTTACAAGATATTTGTTAAATGCTTCACTTATTCTGAGAAATGTTTAAGAAAAATTGTTAGATACTATCTGTCTTTTATTTCCAGTGCCAATGATCCTTTGTTTTTTTCTTCTGACTTTGTTTACTGAATATTGGGAAATCCATGTGGGTAGGCTCTTTCTGATAAGAACAACTAACTATAAACTGACATTTGTGAAGACAGTGATAGGCTGAAATAAAACACCTAAACATTCCCAGCATATACAACCTCAGTGCTTACAGATCATGTACTTATTTGATATGTGTCTGCAGCATCAGTGAGGACATTTTAATATTTTTTAAACACATGTGTATTCTGGAATGAAACAAAGAAGCACTAATACATTTTTAAATATACACATTTAAAAGGTACAAAATGCTTATTTAATTAAATCTTCTGTAAACATGTAAAAGCTAGGTAAATTTTTCCTGCTAATTGTATACTTTAATATATATTGTAAGAGTTTCTCAGTGTTTGAATAAGTACCAATTGTAATATATTTTCATTATTTTATTTTTATTGTGTTCAGTTTTAGTTTTCTATTCACTCCTTAATCAAATGTTAAAATAAGATATCACCTTTATGCTTCATGTCTATTGCATTCCCTTACAAAACAATAAGCTCACCTTCAGCTATATCTATATTAAGGTAATATTCAGCATATATTTTAATTTTACATTTTCATACCCCTTGGCCTTAATGTACGAAGGGTTCTTTGAGCCATGACTAGTGCTATTCTACATTACTGTACTTGAAATAGTAATACCATATGCTCCGTATTTCAAGGCCAAACCAATACATATGATACATTCTAATGATCCCAGGCCATATGCTCCTATCATAATTATCTGAAACATTCAATGCAGTACTCCTACCGTTATTCTCTGAATCATATAAGGCAGTTTTGATTCTATATTAAGTAATACTTCCACAGCTACCTCAAAGGCAAAGATCAGGCCTTGTTCCATTTTTTGGGTGCCCTGAAAGTGCATCTAACAAAATAAAGACAGAAACATCTGAATAAAAGAGCAGGCAATAAGAAAGATTGCACTGGGAATGATGGGATTGATGAAGGGCATGTTTTCTTGAGTGTTTTCATATTTTATATGTGTGATAATCCTGCACTCAAATTACTCTGGAAGAGAATGAAAGTTCTTCATTTAGGCATAGCACATTTTCTTATGTTGGCTTTATTTTTTCAATTTTTTCTTGTGGATTTTATTTTATTAGTGCATATTTGTTATTCATGTATTTTTTATAATTTTATTTAGAAATCAATAATAATGACAACTTCGGATAACTCACTATTGCAGTGGACTGCTGCACTGTGTTGGATTGTGTCGCCGAGTTCAAGCGGCTAAGTTAGTTGAATGACAATGGAGTGCCCATCACTGACAGGTGTAGACAAAGGAAGGGGTATATAAACGAGGAATCATGATGTGTGTGTGTATAGACAGTAGAGTGGGGATAGATAACGCTGTGCTTCTACATAATTCTATGAGAGGCAAGATTTGCACCAATGGTGGTTGGACAGGATATTATGTCAGCTTCAAGTAGTATGGACAACCACTAGGAAAATAACAAGGTAGAAAGTATTAATTATTGAATCTTTGATGTAATTCAGGTATAAAAAATAAGATACGCAAACAGCTACACTCTATTTACTGATAAAAGACATACGGTATAATAATGTCTGTAAGTGTAATATCATGTATGCACCTTTTATGATACCAAAACATTATGAAAACAGTTTGCTATGTATTAATTTATCAAATACATCTTAAAACTGTCTCATTGATATTTGTACTTCAATAAAAGAAAAATAATAAATTAATTAATTAACAAAAAAACAATTAGTACAACACTTTCAATAATGAATACATTGCATATTTGTTATAATTTTATTGAAAAATAATTGCAATGAGAAAGCTTCCAATCTGGTTGGTAGGAGAGTTACAACAATTAATACATTGCATAATGCTGTCTTCTTAGTAGTCATTTATAACACAGGATGCAGACATAATATCCTGTCCAAACACTATTAGTACAAATCTTTCTTCTTATGTAATTAAGAGAATATATCTATACTATTTTGTATATGCAGATACAAAATGGTCCTTCATTTATATCATCTTTTTATTCTTTAGTTTTGTCAGAGATGGGTATTACACTGCCATCCAAATACTGTAGGTGCATGAATTTGGCAAAATATTCCAATATTCTCCAGTAGTCCACAATAGTAGTAGGCTATCCGCAGGACTGGTAATGTCTGAATCTGATGACTTGAGCCTTCCACAGCTCATCACATTGATATGGATTCACTTTTCATACCTTCTTTATATAGTTTTCTGTGGGATGGTTAAGACCAAGGTAAAGCAAGACATACCTATAAAGAAATGTAAGTTTTGTTTCTGACCAGGTCAGTCAAGTCCCCTTGTAACTTACCCTGAAGCCCTATACCGCATGTTTTAGATCAGAAGTAGGCATGATATCCTGTCCACAAACACTAATAAAACAAATCTTTCTATTCATTGAATAAAAAGAATGTAGCTGTATATCTATCATAACTATTTTGTATATACAGATACAAAATGTCCTTCATTGGTATCCCCATTTTTTGTTTAGCTTTGTCAGAGAAGGGTATTTCATTGTCACTGAAATACTGTAGGTGCCTGAATTCAGCAAAATATTCCAATATAGTATAGTAGTCTACAATAGTAGTGGGTAACTCATAGGACTGGCAATGTCAGAAGTTGTTGACTTGAGCCTTTTACAGCTTAGCCCATTAATGTGGCTTTACTTTTTATACCTAGTTTTCATACCTTTCTGGTGGATACTTAAGACCAAGATAAAGCAAGACCTATATAACACAAAATGTAACTTTTCTATCTGATGTCAGTCTCGTCCCCTCAGGATTCATCCTGAAACCCTGTACCACAGTTTGTAGAAATACAGCTACCTTCTATTAGATCACTGAGAATAAAAGTTTGTAATAATATTGTTTAGAGAAGAGATCATGTCTCCATCTTGTCCTCTGAATAACTACTATGTAGATAACAATATGCAATGTATAAATTATGGTACCTGTCCTACTAACCTGTTTTGAAACTGTTTCATTGTTATTGTCTTTTTTTCACTAAAATTCAAATACAATAAAATAAAATAAAATGGGAAAAAATAAAATAAAAAAATGATGAGGCAAACTATTACAAGCAACTTGGTGAATTTCCCTATTATATTATGGTGCTCCTGAAGAATGAGGAGTACGATGATAATGAATACGTCTCAAATTCATGGGTTTCTGAAATGATGAATTTCAGCAGTTTCATATAATAGTCCAGAGACATACAAGCTAAATTTTATAACATGAATATGTCATGAACTTGTACAACTGATGCATCACATGTAAAATAAAAAGAAATACCCAACAAGACATATGAAAAATGGCTAACACATAGTAGTAGTAACAGGGCCAGGGAGATGGCTCAGTGGAATAAGTGTTTCCCTGTCAAGTGCAAGGGCTTGAGTTCAATCCCCGGTTCTGCAAAAGCAAAAAACAAACAAAAAAGTAGTGACTTCAGTTTCAGTGAGACTGCAATAAATTTAGAAGATTTTTTTTGATGGAACCAGAGATTGAACTCAGGCCCTTGCGCTTGCCAGGGAAGTGTTTATTTACTGAGCCATCTCCCCAGGCCCAGAAGATTTTGTTAAAGAAAATACAATACAAAAGTACATGGTAAGTACATTACCACACAGATGCTTAGTATCTATTAAGAAAATTCAGTCAATGTGTATTCAACTAATAAAGTCCAAAGATGTTTAAGAATATTAGAGTTCAGGCTGCCAATATATTGAAGCAACTTATTTTTTTCTAATTGCTTTTAATTTTGTATGCATTAATATATATATTTTTCTATAGAATTTCCATTAGAGAAAGCCTGAAATTCTATAACCAAACATGACAGAACATTCTGTTTGGAACTCATAAAATCAAAAAGTTGATAGCAATAAAGACCAGGTTTAGGGGGCTGGGGAGATGGCTCAGTGGAATAAGCGCTTCCCTGGCAAGCTCAAGGGCTTGAGTTCCCTGGTTCCACCAAAAAAAAACAACCAAAGATGAGGTTTAGAAAGTTTCAAAGGAGGTCAAATGCTTTACTGGCAATTAGACTGGAGGCTGTGTGTGTTACACTATGAAAAAAATATTTCTACACTATGTCCATATCCTAAACTTTACAGGATACTGAAGTTAATAAATTAATTAATTAATTGATTTACTTATTTATTTTGTATTTAGGACAGGGTGTATAGAGTCTTACTGTGTAGAATGGACTCATAGTGATCATCCTGTTTTTAGCCTCCCTAGTTCTGGGATTGAAGGCCTGTTCCATCACACTCAGTCTCAATCTCAGTCTCATTATGCCCCGGGGGAAAGGCCAGCATGGAGTATCAGGAGATAGAACTCCTGGCCTTTGTGACTGCCTAAGGAGGCACTGTAATCTGCTGAGCTATTTGGTCGGGCAAGTATACTGAAATTTAAAGCAGTGGGCAAACTGATCTGATGGATGAAATTTCAAGGTAGCCCAACATTCAGGGTGTAGCATCAGTGTTGCTGGCTGGTTTGATACAGTTTTATATTTAGCCTCACTAGCAAAACAGTTTAAAAAACTTAAAATTTTGGCCCAAAAGTAACCATATGTAAATTTGGGGTAAAAGGAGGAATAGATGCTCCAGAGACTAGTACCAGATATTTTATGCATGCACAGGAAGAACAATGCCTTGAAGAACAATACCTTGAAGAAATCAGAGAAATAAGGAAGACCTCCAAAATGACAGGGTCAAATGTGTAAAAAGTAGAACACTTTCATTTCACAGTAGAGGGGGACCTCTGCTCATGCATCCTCTTCTAAAGAATTGATTCCCTCTAATTCACGCACTATCTCAGCCATCTAGGTCTGAACAGGCAACTAAAGCTACAGTCAGAAAGGACTTCTTCCAAACTAGAACATTGTTCTTGCCATCAACATGCTGCTGGTCTTATTAACATGCAGAATGATTATTTGTCAGATCAAATAAGCTTTAATCCAGACATCCAACGATATCTGGGAAATGCATGCAGATGTGGGGATGAAGGCACACGTGCAGTCCATATTCTAGGAAGTTGGAAATGTCAGGGATTTAAACAGTTTTTGGAGGAAATCTTTAGCCTGAGAGTGATCCAGCCCCAAGAGAAAGGATATTTGTGCAATAACAAGAGAGACTATTCTATCCCCTGTTCCTTTATCTTGGAAAAGGAATGTTTATTCTTGCCATTATATGTGTTAAGTATTTTTTAAAAGTATTTTTGTGGCCAGGGAGATAGCACAATGGACAAAGTGCCTGCTTTGGAAAGCTCAGGATTGAACCCTGATCCCCCATACCACACCAGCCCTGCTTGTGATGCACAGAGCCATGTTGAATGGGTGACAGTCTGAGTGCCTTGCATGTGGTGCAAGCCTGTAATCCAAGATCTGGAGAGGCTGAATACAGGAGGATCACCATGAGTCCAATGTGCGTAATGAGACCCTGTACCAAATACACATATAAAAACAAAATTAAAAATACAAAAAATATTTTTACAGAGGCTCATAGGTTAGAGTTTGTTCTTGGTCTCAGAAAAGACAATGATGAAGACTTCTAAAAAATGTTGAAACTTCCACTTTGGGGAAGAATTATTGTGCTTCTAGACCTGAACAGGATAGATGATCATGTTAGTCAGAATTATAAACTTGTTATTATCTTTATGTAAAGATGATGGTTTTGAGAGATATATTTGGGTGTCATGATGTGATGGTTAAATTTTATTATTAATTTGACTAGAAAAGGAAGCACCTAGGCATTTGGAAAAGCACACTTCTAAGGGTGTCTGAGTGGGTCACAAGGATGAGACTTTCCTGCAGCAATGCACTAATCTGACTTCCTCTATCACTAACTTCTGTCATGGTGTTTCTACCAAAGTCTGAAACCATCAAAACCATGAGCTAAACTAAATCTTTTTCATTAAATTATGGGTGTCAATGCCAAGAAAACTCATTTTATATCTACTCATATTGCTTTGAAATTACTAATATTCCTCACTGTTCATCCCCCCATAACAAAGTATTTTCCGCTTCATTAACCTTTTAATATAAATAAGTTTTGGCTTTGTTGATTCTATTTTATTTTTTACTGCTTCATTAAATTCTTTATTCATTTTTTCTTATTCCTGTTTTCTAATAGGCTTTAGAATTAGACATAGCTCATTTACTTAAAACTTCAATTTTCAATAAAAATTTGTACTGTTATGACTTTGTAAGCATTATTTTCTTGATTTCACAAGTTTTAAGTGGTTTTCTCCATGACGTATTGTCAAACATCAAATACAATTTTGGACCTATGAATATTTACATTTACATTTTTAATTTTTCAATACCTTTCTGTCCCGAAACTGTCTTATTTCTTTGTTAACATTAAGAAGTTACAGATATCTATAGAGTCATTAGTGCTTCCACCCCAGCCA
Organism: Ctenomys sociabilis; assembly: GCA_004027165.1. Taxonomy (NCBI): domain Eukaryota; kingdom Metazoa; phylum Chordata; class Mammalia; order Rodentia; family Ctenomyidae; genus Ctenomys; species Ctenomys sociabilis. The sequence continues at coordinate 79,030 of PVKA01004455.1, read as the reverse complement.
CCATTGAAGAAAAGCAGCCTTGGCTCTGAGCTATCCCATATCTACGGGCCTCAATAAGGATCATAAGTGGACTAAGAACGTGAACAAACAAAGACATAGCTAGTGATGCCGTGGGAGCCCCACCAAGCATTCGAGGTTCACATAGGACACAATCTAAGAGGTGAGTGGCACTGCCTCCTATTAGTGTTGTTCCATGGAATTACTCAACATCTCCAAGTACAAATGGACCCTCAGGTACATCAAGAATAGTGTGGCCATACAGATGTACACCAAGAGGAAGCACAAGAAGCTGAGCAAGGATGCTGGGCACAATGAAGAAAGGAGCTTCCAAGAAGTGAGTTCTTCTCTGTATGGAATAAACCATATATAGTCTATATTCTATGGATTACTTTAGATACACAGATACTTCTTTTATACCCTACAAAGTGACAAATTTGTTGCATAGTCTGGATATTCTTTTTTCCTATATTCTTTAGAAAGTATTACCTAATTGCTAAATACAAGGATTTCACTATAAACTTACTATAATTACCATAATTTATGACCCAACTGAGTCTTCTGAGTATTTTCAGACTGTAACCTACAAAGGTTTTTGTTTCTTTGTTTGTTTTAGTTTTTTTGTGGAACTGGGGATTGAACTCAGGCCCTTGCACTTGCCAAGGCAGTGCTTATTCTCCTGAGTCATCTCCCTGGCCCCTTCTTTTCTTTGGCCAAAGTTTTCACATTGTAGATGGTCAGATTTCAGAAAACATTTCACTGGGGCCAGGGAGATGGCTCAGTAGAATAAGAACTTGCCTGTCAAGTGCAAGGGCCTGAGTTCAATCCCCTATTTCACCAAAAAAATAGAACGACAACATTTCATGAATCATGAAAATGGTGTGATATTCCCATTTCAATGTCCATATGTAAAGTTTTAATGGAAATGCCTCACTCATTCATTTAAGCATATCTGAGGCTGAATTTTTACTTCATAGATACAGATGACTACATTATATAGTGTTAAAATACTAAAATACTATTTTGGCCTTTACAGGAAAAAAAGTATATAGACCTATATTGTCATATTCTTTCTTTAATTTATCAATTACTTTCTATGGGGCTGGGGAGATGGCTCAGTAGAATAAGCTCTCACCTGGCAAGTGTAAGGGTCTGAGTTCAATCCCCAGTTCTGCCAAATTAAAAAAAAATTCTTTGTGTGATATATTCAAATATCCCACCTATGACTGTGGAGGAGTACATTTCTATTATTTGAGCATATTTTGCTTTATGTGTTGATACTGTCTTAGTAGGTAAATACAAATTAAGAATAACTAGAGCTTGTTAGAGAACTGAATTACTGTTTTCCACTACTGGGAATCCCAGATATGATGATGATGAGATTGAGTTTACCCTGGGCCACTTATTACATTTGGGAACACTGTCTAAATAAAAGTGTGCACCACCATACCTGGGGTGAACTGAATTTTTCCTTTCAAAATTTATTTTAGGAAGGTATTTTTATAATATACAGTCATTATATTCATTTTGGATAATGGTACACATATACCATATTTTGATAATTTTTATCATCTTTCACACCCTCATTTCCCCCAGGAAGTCTTCTTTAGTCTATACCATTTCCTACAACATCCCTTTATTTTTCGCTTTAAATTATTCATGTTAGATTTCTTATATAACAAACCATGCAATATTTAACATATGTGTGTGATTCAATTCACTTAAGAGTATATCAAGATCCATATATTTTCCTATAAATGACTCAAATTTATCTTTCTTTATGGATGTTTCTATTGTGTGTGTGTATATATACATATATGTATGTATATATATGCTACATTGCTTTTATGCATCATCTGTCAATGCAGATCTAAGCTCTTCCCATACTTCATATGTTGTGAGTTTTCTGCTATAAACACAGGTATGTATATACCACTATAATGTGACGACTTTATCTCCTTGGGGATAATATCAAAGTGATGTATATTTAGTACATATGAAATTGCTATTTTTAGATTTTTTTTATCTTTTGGGGATAGATTCTCACTAAACAACATAGATTGGCCTTCAACTCAATTTACAGCTGAGGCTGGTCTTGAAGTTGCATAGGTTCTCCTGATCCAGCCACTCCAGTGCTGGCATTATAGGTCTGCACCACCATACCCAGCCTTATTTCTAAGAATTTTTAAAGCAGTGGTCGCCAACCATTTTTACACCAGGCAATGATCTCATGGAAAACAATTTTTGCAAAGACTGGGAAGGGATTTATTGTTAGATTTTAAATTAGTAATAAACACTGAGAATAGTTAATAATTACATTCTTCCACCTGAGATAATCAGAAATTTGATTCTCGATGACAATTCCACACACAGAACAAACAAGCTGTCCTACGTGTGCCACTCACGAAAGAATCCCATTTTTTGCAGAAATTAGATTCTCTTGAAGAACACATAAGCTAGGTCTCACTATGATAAGCTAATCCATCCAGTGATCCAACAGAAGGCAGAGCTCAGATGGTAGTGCAAGTGATAGAAAGCCAGAAAATTATAAATACACATGAAACTTTACTTCCTCCTCCTCCTCTCCTCAATTTCTCCTGTATAACCAGGTTTTTAAAATTGTAGTAGAGGTTCATGGCCATTTTAAATACTCACCATAGCAATTTCCATACTAATTTTAATGATTTATTTTCTCATTAACAATTTTAAAGGATTTGTTTTACTCCACAGCTTCACCAGTATTTGTTGCTTTGAGTCTTTGATGACATTCTTCAGAGTAAGACAGAATCTCAGTGTTGTTTTGACTTTTATTTCTCTATTGGCCAAAGATGCCAAACATTTCTCATGTACTTATTGGACATTTTCACTTTTTCTATTAAAAACTGCCTATATCTTTTTCAAAAAATACATTTATTTATTTATTTGAAACAAGTTCTCACTATACAGTTCAGACTTGTAGTGATCCTCCTGTCTCAGCCTTGCTAGCACTAAGATTACAGTCGGGCAGGACCAGCACAGCACTGCACTGCACACCTGGGTTTCTGGGGTCAGGTACTTTATGCAGTAACATGGATCAAAGTCAGATTCTTACTCTTGCCAGGCAGGAGCTTAGACCACTGAGCTATCTCCAAAGCTCTGCCTATTCATTTCTTCTTTTTTCTTTTTTCTTTCTTTCTTTCTTTCTTTCTTTCTTTCTTTCTTTCTTTCTTTCTTTCTTTCTTTCTTCCTTCCTTCCTTCCTTCCTTCCTTCCTTCCTTCCTTCCTTCCTTTCTTTCTTTCTTTCTTTCTTTCTTTCTTTTTTTCTTTTGTGTGTGTGGAACTGGAGATTGAACTCAGGCCCTTGTGCTTGCCAGAGAAATGATTATTCTACTGAGCTGTCTTCCCAGGCCCCTGCCTATTCATTTCAATGGTCCATGTTTTTTAATTGAGTCTTTTAATTTGTGAGGGTCCAATTTGTTCGGTTGCTTTTATACCACAGGTACTATCACTCTGACTGCGGAGTTGCTGTGGCATTTTTTCCCAGTCTTTAAGTTGCTTCTTTTGCTGTCCAGAAGCTTGTTTAATTTGATGTAATCCTATATGTTGGGTACTGTTTTAAGATTCAATATGCCCACTGTGTCTTCTGTTTGGATAGCTAAGACCAACATTGGCATCTTTTTATAGCCCTTCCTTGATTCTCATCATTTTAGTTTACTTTCATCTAACAGCTCTTGAATCAAACTTTTAAAATACATTTTCTTTCTGGAATATCTCTGAATAAATGATCTACTATATCATTCTTACCTTCTAGTCTTGAAATATTCTTTCCTGATTGGTTTTGCCTACTCCCATGGTTTTCAATTGCGTATCTTATTTATTATACTGGAATTACATCAAAGATTCAATAATTAATACTTTCTACCTTGTTATTTCCTAGTGGTTTTCCATAGTACTGGAAGCCGACATAATATCCAGTCCAACCACCATTAGTGCAAATATTGATTCTCATAGAATTATGCAGAAGCACGGCGTCATCTATCCCAACTGTACTGTCCATACATACACATCATGATTCTCCCTTTCTTTGTCCACACCTGTCAAAGATGGATTCAAGCCGGCTATCCCCCTACTGGGAATTTTCCCAAAGGAACTGAAAACAACTACACTCTCTTAATTTACTGATAAGAGACATCTGCTACAATAATGTCTGTAAGTATAATATCATGTATGCACCTTATATGATACCAAAACATTATGAAGTTTACAATGTATTAATTTATCAAATCCATCTTGTCCAGGTGTCTTAAAACTGTCTCATTGATATTTCAACTTCAATAAAATAAAAAAAGAGAAAGTAGTTTTTGATGGTATTATTTTTATGCCTGTGAAGAAGTGGCAAGGAAGACAGAGGCTGATAGGATATGTATTTAGGGGGAGAGAAAGAAATACAGGGACTTATGGTGAAATGCTTGACAGTGTGTATGGAGATCGTATTCGGTGTATAAACTAGCAGAAACTCTATGTCTATAGACTTCAGAAGAACATTAGCAAGGAAAATTTGATGGATCAATGGAATATATTAAAGAAATAAGCTGGAGGACTGGTCAGCGTGGAGAGGGCAAGGAGAAAAGCTCGGAAACAGGACAGGGGCAAAGCCATACAAGATAGGCAAGGCATTGATCCTCAGAAACATCAACAGGTTTTTGAAACTAGCTGTTAATTGGTAGGATTCCCACCTTGACTAATTCTACATGCTGATATCTGTGAACCAAGCAACTGCACTGAAGATACCAATGTGTAATAGAAGGGTCACACTTGGAATGCCTGCCATTCTGGTCTTCTAAATACGTACTTGTTATCATAACATAACAATTATGTCTGTACTGTCTCTCAAGTAAAAGTTTGTTTGTTTTAAAAAATGGGTAATAAATGAAAAAAAGACACAAGAAAAAAAAGTCACAGGATTGTCCTGCTACAATTTTGTATATGGATAGAATTTCTGTGTAAAATTATGTAATTTTTTATTCATATTCTTTAAATATTTTTCATATTTTAAATTTTTATCACCATATTCTGCAGGGACGTAACATATCAATACTTGATGGAAAATACCTGTTCCATGGTATGCCTGATATGTTTGACATTAAGACAAATAGTAAAGTTAAACTCAACTGCATATGTTGTAGGGTAATAATAAGTTTCTGTTTTGGAGGGTTAACAACCTAAGTTTGCAGACCAAAAAGAAGAGAAAGAGAAGGGCCGCAAGGACAGCCAACATTTTCACCCTAGCCTTTCAAGATCAGTGAGAATTCCAGACATAGCAGAACCTATACTGGAACATCATGTAACTCAGTTGTGTCCCAAATTTTCTGATCAAGGAGACCATGGAGCCACAGAAAAACATGATCAATGATGTAGAGTGTGCCTAAGGAGAGTCACATGGAGAGAAAACCTTGTCACAGGATTTTACAGAGAGCAAATGGGTCAAGCAATGGCCATGAGTCAGGTAGATGGCTAACAATGACAAAGGATCTGCAAACTGTGGTACAGGGTTACAGGATAAATTCTGAGAGGACATGACTGACCTTGTCAGATACAAAAGTTGTATTTCTTGTTATATAGCTCTTGCTTTATATTGGTCTTAACCATTCAGGCGAAAATTATAAAAACTAGGTATATAAGGTAAGGCCTTATTAATATGCTGAGCTATGAAAGGCTCAAGTAGACAACTTCTCTGGATAACTCACTACTATTGTGGACTGGTAGACTGTGTTGGATTGTTTTGCTGAATTCACGCACCTATAGTATTCAGAATAGTTAGTATAGATATACACCTACTTTTGCTTAACTCAATGAGAAGAAAAATTTGTACTAATAGTGTTCGGACAGGATATCCTGTCTGTGTCTTGTCCTATGGATAACCACTAGCAAGATAACAATGTACAATGTATTAATTATTGAAACTGTGCTATTAATAAGATTCGAGTATGGCTTTCTTTCTAACTGTCAAAATTTTGTGGCATGTTTCTTCATGAAACTTCTTCTCTTCATAGTTCTGAATACTAAAATTATTTCCAGATTCACGATTGTAGTCAAAAAAAGGTAAAAAGAAACAAAGTTAGAAAAATAAATACAAATGATAGTCATAGTTCTTCATAAACATATGCCCCCATATACACTCGAAATAGAAAATTGAAAATAGTCATAATGTTGTAGGCAGCTGAGTTAAGATAGAAATATTCTAGGCACTCAGACAGGGCAAGGCCCTCAAAGAGATAAGATGGCAGACAAGGTGACTTTGCAACTTGGAAGAGACAGAAACTCCATGTGGGCCACACCTCAAGACCAAGACAAAAAGAAAAAACATAGCTACATACTTCCATAGGGATGAGCATCAGACATTGATATTCTAGATAGGTATCAATCACTTTGAAAGACCCTAAATGAGTCATAGCCCAAACCCTAACAGGAAGAGTCCCTGTCCCATATTCATGATCGCTTGCTATGCGACTCACTTCCCTATTTGGTACTGATTTCATCATTTTTACCTGAGCAATGGTGCTTGTAATCCCATTGGTTGACCATAGTTTTGTCCCACCTCTTGTGTACCTAAGTGAGTTCCCATGTCTTCCCAACCTTAGACCCGCCTCACCACATGGTTTTCCTCTATAAAAGTCCCTGGAAGAGACAGCATCCAGGGTAAACTACCCTCTTGGGCCCCCTCCTGTCCCTCTCTTGGACAGGAGCTTTCTTTCCCTCAATGAATCTATTCTGCTCATAACCTCTGTTTGTTCCTAAAATTCATTCTTCGGTTTTAGAGAACATGAACTCGTACAGTCAGAGATCATTTTTCCCTATGTCATTTGGAGATTCCCTATATCATTTGGAGGTCATCCACCCAAGATCAGTTTTTCTCCCTATAGCAATAGTTCTTCATAAACATATGCCCCCATATACACTCAAAATATAAAAGTGAAAATAAGTGTTCAAAATAGTTACCTATACTGGAAAAGAAAGGGGGATGTCTTACAAGGATATAAGGAGGAAGGAGTTTAAGTGGATGATGAAAGAGGACGCAGGAAGACTGAGTCTAATTAATGACTTAAAAGAAACATTAATTTTGGAAATCCTATAAGACAACCATTGATGAGGGAGAACTTAATGTGAAACTAAGATGATATAATATTTAAATTATCGTTAGTAGTTTATATGTAAAAGGGAGGATTAAGTAGAAAGGCGGAGGAAAAAGGGAGAAGCTGAGAGATAAGAGAAAGTATAAAGGAGAAAAACAATGAAGGTAAGGAAAGAGTGAGATTATAAAGAAGGTTTGAGAGGAAAAACAGGGATATTATATCCCGCTGCCGATCTGAGAGTAAAACAAGGAAGAAGCGGGGATAAGCCTTAACTATGTTTAGTTAGCAACTGACAATTTAACACATCACTTTAACCATGCATACATATATACAAAAGTTATGCCATTCAAAAAATGTGAAAGCAAAATAAAAGAACACACACATATATGCAAAAGGCACCAATATCCTGGCTTTCATTCTTCTCGGAATGTTGGTGGGTCATCAGTGCCCCTTCCACTGACAGGCTGTGTTGCTCTAACCATCCAGTGGAGGGTTCTCTTCTCTCAACATCCTGCACTCTTGGTGTGTAAATATTTTCAAGTTCCACTCATCCTTTTTCTGGCCAATAATTTTAAGTATCCCTGTGGCCACACAGTAACCCTGCCCCCGTGCACCATTCAGATTGTTTTTGCCTGCTCATTTTACTCTAAGTATAAAGCAATATTCATGTTTTCTAGATTTCAACCTGACCCTAAATTTTAGTGTTTCTGGTGGCTGAAAGAAATAGGCTCTAGGTCTGCTGATTTGGGTTGTTTTATCCACACCCAAAGATCTCATGTTACAAAGTACTCACTTTCAAGGTGATCTCTTTCCAGCCCTTGAATTCTGTGGTCTTAAGGAGTTCATGGAAGACAGCCTTTCTGTGTACAAATGACTAGCATTTGGAGGTTAGCAGGAAGGATCCAACAGGGACACAAAGCTCAGTGACATTTGGTGGAGTGAGAAGTTGCCAGTGTCTTTCATCCATGCCTGGCTTTCACCACTCAGCAACTGCAGACCCCAACAACCCTCATTGTCTCATAGATTCCTCAGTGTTTCGTTCCAGGTCCCTGATTCATACTGTGCCTTTTGTTACTCTCTGTCTATGGGTCTCACAAGTCCTAACTTAGTCTTTGGTCTTTGAGACTTTCTCTGGCATGTGTGATCTTTCTTGGCATTTGTTGGAAGAGTTAGCTCCAGTGAGCATTGGGCAGTGGGCAGTAGCTGGTAGCCTGGGCAATTTTTGGTATCCAACAACTACTGCTGCACTCAGCTTTTTCCCTCAGGGGAATATGAATCTTTCATAAAATTGGCATGTTCGCTGCAATGGAGCTATATGTAAATGGTGAATCAAGAAGCCACCTTGTTTCCTACTCTAAGCATCCTTATTACTACTACATTTCTAATGGGCTTCCTCCTTAAGTTGCCTTCCAATGGATACAACTAATTTGTCCCAGTACCCAAGTATCTATGGGCTTAGGTGAACACATTCTGAATATGTCCTACAAGTTCCTGCCTCTTCTCTGTCACGATCTAGATTCCTAAAAACAATTCCATTTTTTTAAAACAGAACACAAACTAGAATTAGAACAGAAAAAATTACAAATGATACACAATTTTAATCTTACATGCAAGTCTTCCATTTCCTTTTATGCTTCTTTTCGTTAATTTTATTGAGAAATAACAATGAGACAGTTTCAAAACAAGTTAGTAGGTCATTTACAATAATTAATACATTGCATATTGCTGTCTTTATAGTAGTTATTCATAATGTTGCAGATACCCAAATTAGATAGAAATATAGGCAGGAAGACAGGGCCAGGACCTCAAAGGACATAGCACAGGAGAGGAAGATACCTTACAACTATGGGAGGGATGGATACTCCTGCTGTAAGCTAGACCTAATGGCCAAACAAATGCTAACCTCCTTAAAGATTAGCACTGGAATTGATATTCTAAATAGGTATTAATCACCTTGGAAGGTCCTAAGTGAGTCACTAGCTCAACCCCCAACAGGAAGAGACTATCCTGTTTTCATACCTTCTTACTAAGTGATTCAATTCCCCGTATGGTCCTTAGCATAATCAAATTTACCTGAGCAATGGCGCTTGTAATCCCATTGGTTGACCATAGTTTTGTAAAACCCCACATCCACCTAAGTGAGTTCCCATCTCTCCACATTAGCCTCACAGGGTTTCACATTATAAAAGTCCATGGAAGAGACAGCTTCCCAGAAAACAGCCCGCTGGGGGGCCCTCCTGTTTCTCCCTCTAACAGGAGCTTTCTTTCCCTGAATAAATTTGTTCTGCTCATAACCTCCCTTTGTTCCTAAAATTCATTCTTCGGTTTTAGAGAGCACCAACTCGTCCAGGTCAAGTCAAGATAACATTTTTCCCTATGTCATTTGGAGGCTCCCTATATCATTTGGAGGTCAACCACCCAAAATCAGTTTTTCACTTCAGTATAAATGCTTCAAACTTATCATTCTTTTTTTTTTTTTTTTGTCTTTTTGAGGCAGGGTCTCACTATGCAGTTCAGGCTGGCCTTAAGCTCACTTTGTAGCTCAGGCTGATCTCGAACTCACAACAATCCTCCTGCCTCAGCCTCCCGAGTGCTGGGATTACAGGCATGCGCCACCATGCCCGGCTTTCAAACTTATCATTCTTAATAGCTGAGTAATACTTCATTATATAGAAATACCACAACTTTTTCAACCATTCCTGATGGACATCTTGGTTGTTTCCAAGATTTTGCTATCACACGTTGTGCTGCTACAAACATAGGTACACATATATCTCTATGATACAATGTATCCAGATCCTTTGGGAAAATTCCCCGTAGGGGGATAGCCAGCTTGAATGGGATTTCTAGTCCTACTCTTTTGAGGAGTCTCCATACTGACTTCCACAATGGTTGTACCAGTCTACATTCCCACCAGCAGTGGAGAAGCGTTCCCTTTTCCCCACAACCTCTCCAACATTTGTTGTTGGTTGATTTCCTTCCATATGATAGCTATTCTTTCTGGAGTGAGATGATATCTCAGTGTTGTTTTTATTTACATTTCACGAATGGCTAGCGATGTGGAGCAACTTGAACATATACTCATAAGTGAAATAAACCAGACACACATGTGTAAATATCGTATAGTCTCCCTAGTTTAACAAGCGAAGAGCAGAAATACAAAAGGAAATGTACAACAAGTAAAACCAATTGAGTCAGATAAGGCAAAGTGAATGGCATATGCTGCAGGATAATAATCAGCTTTTCTTCTGGATGGTTAACAACCCAAGATCACAAGTCAGAGTTGGAGAAATAGAAGAGCCACAAGGCCAGCCAACATTTTGGCCCTAGCCTTTCAAGGTCAGCGAAGACTCAGGACATAGGAGAACCTGTACTGCAACATCATGAGACTCAGGTGAGCTCCAAATTTTCTGAACAAGGAGATTATGGAGCCACATAGGAAAGAGATTGAAGTTCTAAAGTGTGCCTGGGGAGAGTCACATGAAGAGAAAACTTTCTCTTAAGCTCTCACAGAGAGCAAACTGGTCAAGCATTGGCTGTGACTCATCCACATGGATGACAGATAAAGGAACTACAGAATAATGTAGAGGACTACAAGATTAACCCTGAGAGGACTTCAATGACCACATAGGAAATATAAAGTTCATGTGTTGGTATATAAGTCTTGATCTACCTAGGTCCTAACCATCCAGCAGAAAAGGATAAAAATGAAGTATACATCGTGAGCCCATAATATTAAGCTGAGCTGTAAATGGATATGGTCGACAATTTCTTTGAATAACTCCCTATGGTTGCAGAATGCTGGACTGTGTTGGATTGTGGTGTCGAGTTCAAGCACCTAAGGTAGTTGAATGTCAATGGAGTGCCCACTTTTGACAGGTGTAGACAAAGGAAGGGTTG